>SNQJ01S0058480.1:1686-14418 GCA_010110895.2 Picea sitchensis | reverse complement strand
ATTGGTAATGATAGCATTCTATTGGTCAATTATGTACATGAAAACATTATATAGGCAGTGAGGCAAGCGTTATTGAGTAGATCAAATATAATATGAGTAAAGCTTTGGACATGACTAATCTAGGCCTCCTACATTACTATATATGTGTAGAAGTTTGGTAAATAAGTAGCAAGATTTTTATCTCACAAATAAACTATGTTAGGAGTTTGCTTGATATGTTTAGAATGATATATTACAAAATCTTGTCTACACCTATGGAGAAACAACTACATATTTAAGCTAAGACTGACTCTAATGAGTCAGTCTATAGGCAACTAGTGGGAGATTGATATATCCTATAACCACTAGGCATGATTTGAGTTATGACACGAGCTTCATTTCCATATTCATTATAGCACCGAAGGTAGAGAATTGGATTGCATTGAAGAGATTGTTGAGATATGTGAAAGTGACATTTGAATTTAGCATTTTGTATGGTACAAGCAAATACCCTAGGCTATGTGGGTATACAAATTCAAATTGGGCAGGTTGTGTGGATGATAGAAAATCCACCGTTGTATATGTTTTCAGCATTAGCATGGGTGTAGTCAAATGGAAAAACAAGAAGCAACATGTGGTATCTCTTCCATTTGCAATGTACCCCAGCTTTGTTGAGGCCCATTACTTGCGGAATACACAAAAAAATTAAGAAAAAAAAGTATGCTAACTAATCTTGTAGCGTACCTACTACAAGAACGCACACATATTCAACTATTTGTTGATACCATTATTTAAATGCAGCTACAACATGCTAAGATAGCATGAATGCAACTAACAATTTCATCCAAGCAACATATAAATTCAGTCCCATGCACAGAGTAAACACACAATAGTTAAACTTGTAAATTACTCAAAACACAAATAAATACTTATATATTTAAATTGGTTGTGCAACTAGCTTCTTGGGACAGAAGTTCCACCCAATCATAGACTTGTTTTTCTAAATGCCAACATTAATTCACCCCCGATTTGGGGCTAGGAATCCACAAAAGAAGAGTGTCTGTCACAGTCCACTCATAGCTCAGATATCCCACAACCCATTGGACTTCTCCTAGAGCTATCACGATTTCCACCAGCTCTCTTCCTCTTGACCTACCCAACCAAGGAATGTACCCCTTCATTGATATCATTCCATTATGCATCCCATTCATTTATCAGAGTCTCTCTGGCACAAGTAACTAGGAATCTCACTACTGGGAACTCAAGGGAACTCACTATCAGTAAAACTACTAGGAAAACACAACAATAACTTGTTACTACAGTGAAACTCACACAAAAGTTCACTCTTTAGGCCCGACAACCTGCGGCTTCAGTCTTTAGCTCCAGAACGCTCCAAAATTCACCCTCCATTGTTGCTTCATCTCCCAAGCTCTTCATCCATGCTCTTTGTTTGTTGTTTATGCAAAAACATGACTGTAAAAATTTCCCTCTTTTCCCCATACGAATTTTCCCCAAGCAAGTTAACTCACACTCTTTCCTAAACTGATTGTAATCAACCCCATGCTTCCAATAACTATGGGATTTTAATTTTAACACCCACCCTCTTAGAGGAGCTTAATGATCGAGCTCTCATACACTCAAATAGAAAATAGAAGTTTATACACAATGATACTAAAATTAGGGAAAGTGGTTTTGGTTTAATGCCCATAAATAATTTCCCTTTTAGACCCCGCTTAAACACTCCTCTCTCTTGTGGAAAACTCATCCCCCATCTTTGTCCATGTCCCCTAGCAGCTGGCATCAAATTTTATTTATTTAAAATTCAAAAATTAAATTCCCATATTACATCGCTTGGTCGTAGCCACATTTCATATCCACATTATGCATCAATTAAACTAGGGATTATAACAAGGATTTTACATTCCCCCTCCCGTACAATTGTGCACCGTCCTCGGTGCACAACACCATGTCGAAATACATATACAATTTATATCAAAATATTCAGAAAATAAAACAAATTCTGCAATTTTTAACCTCCAACAACAGTCCCAACCAGAGTCTTCTATTCCTCTCAACCTTACAACCCAAGGAATGCGCCCCCTTCACTGCTCTCGATCCATTGAGCTAAATTGTTGTCTCACAATATTGACATGTTTTTTCATTATCAAGTTGGCCTTCTTTTGACCATTTTACCTTATACCTACACCTGTTTACTACGCCTATTACCACATTCACCCATACTTATGTGCCTAACAACCTTGATGAGTAAAATGTTGATAATATTCATAATTTCCTTTGTTTTTAATGATTTAGAAAGAATTTAGACTAATCTTTCCAATGAAGGTTTTTGACAATTGTTATGAGAAATATTACCCTACAGACAGGCTAAGCTCCTCTTTGTACCAAGACCCCTTCTTTGGTCCAAAGACAAAAGTAAAAAAATGGTTGCTACTTTCCCTTTAAATCTAACTCAACCAATCAAGCAAGAGAGAAGAAGAATGTGGTGTACCTTATTTCGATGTTCACCCTCATTTCCCCAATCCTTGGGATTGATCTCCAAGATCCTCAATGCAAATAAAGCCCTGCAAAGACCAGCAAAGGAACTCTTCCTCCTACTCTATCTGATTAGATAAAGCAGATCTATCTACAAATATTGAAACAACAATAGACAAGCAAATGTAGAACACATGAACTTGAAGGGAATAGGCCAAGTTTATATTAATTGGAAATCCAATGGAAAGTACTTACAAACCATGTTTGACGATGCAGTAACTTCTCCAAGATCTCCTCGTCCAACCCCTTGCACAAATCTCTTACTATCATAATGATGATACTTCAATAATTTCCTTCCTTCCTTTCACCATGGAAATGCCTTCAATTTATAGGATTGGGAGGCTCAACCACCATGAGATAATAAGGTAAATGGTTGAGGATATGGCTCCATGAGTTGGGATTTGATCCTAATATAGTGCCATAGGATAGAATTCGACCCAAAACAACCTCCTCCTTTAAGAGTTGTCCCTTAATAAAAGTCGGGATGTGCCATATTTCTCTTTAACCACACTGGAGCTCTCTTTGAGTGAGAGATAGAGTGCCACTGGAACCCCCTAAGAAAGGCATGGGGAGCATTGGCACTCCCTAAAAATGAGTAGGGGAGCGCCACCCTTCATAAATTCCAAAAAATGGTCAAATTTTCCAACTAAAAGGTGTGGTTTCATACCTCAAATGGTGGGTTTTCTCTTCCAAACTGACTTAGAGATTGTGACAAATGTGTTTCATGGTGTCAACGGGTTGTGACACTTGGTAAGGTGCATACGACACATGAGATAGTGCATGCGACACTTAACAAGGTGCATACTTCACTATGTGACACTTGCAACAGTTAAGTGTGACATTTTCATGTGTAACAACAATTCAATTCTGGTACCCAACATCATTCATTGGCATACTTCCACATCTCCAATGAGAATTATGGAACTAGGGTTTTTTCACTAGGACCCTCGAAACAATTTTTTGTTGTTTTGATCACACCCAGGTCACACACGTGGACCTCCAACTCATGGTCAAAGGTCGGGGCAAAAATGTGCTAGATTAGCAACAAAAATCTTTAAACGCAATTTCCGAGCAAATGAAGAAGAATCTCAAAATTTTGGAACATGGGTTTTGTGCAGAATGTCGAAATATGAGTAAATCACAAGTACTTCAATGTATGATTCTCCAATGTAATTCTTCTGGAATAGTTCCCCAGTGTACTTATTCTGGGAGATGAATAAGAATCTTGGATTTTGAATCACCTCAATGCCCAAATAGTAGTGAAGATGTCCCAAATCTGTCATCTCGAAGCATTTTTTCAACTCTTTCCTTATGGATGCAATGTATCTCTCATTATTCCCTGTTATCAACTGATCATCTACATATAATATAAGATACAACAGTTTTTCCAACTTTCTTGAAAAACAAAGTTGCATCATCAAGCTTGAAATGATTGAAATTCAATTTTAGAATATGCTCAGTTAACTTTTCATACCTTGCTCGTGGTGCTTGTTTCAAGCCATATAAGGATTTGATGAGCTTGCATACCTTATGTTCTTGTCCTTCACAACATCTCCTTCTGCTTGAGAAATGAAAACATTCTCTTTCAAGCCTCCATTCACGAAAGTAGTCTTCACATCCATTTGATGAATTTTCCATCCATTCTGTGATGTCATGGAAAATAGAGGATGGTAGTTCATTTTGTTGTGGGGGAAAAAGTATCCTCATAATCAACACCTTCTTTCTGTGCAAATCATTTTTCCACAAGCCTTACTTTGTGCTTGTCAAGTGATCCATCCGATTTGTACTTGTTCTTGAATACCCACTTGCAGTCGATTGGTTTGGTTCCAAATGGAGGGTCCACCAACTTCCATGTCCCATTCTTGATGAGAGCATCATATTTCTTTTGCGTGGCTTCTTTCCATTCATCACGAAAAGTGGTTTCTTTAAAGGAAGTTGATTCATGGTTAGTATATAAATTCAACTCACAATCGTATGAAACATCCATGTCATCTACATAACTTGAGTTTGAATTATCTACATTACCTCCATCTTATTTTGAGGACATTCTGGTTCCTATCTTTCCAACCTCATTAGGATGAACATTTTCAAGTGTTTTTTTGAGCCATTTTGGTGGAAATTTTTGAGATGGTCCAGGTTGCTCAATTGATTGAGATGGTGTTGAGTTCCGATCAAGCCTAAGCTTTTCAATCCTTTCGATCACATCATCCAACTCAAATTTAGGTTCTGATGAAGTGGAAGGAACTTCTTCATGAGGGGAAGATGGTGCTTCAAAAGGAGATTCCAGGGATTGACCCAAGATAGGGATCCCCCCTTCAAGATGTAAAATATCATCATCAAATTCATGATGTCTTTACACAAGTAAATATGTCTAGATGATCAAGCTGCCTCTCAACAGTTTCATTTTTCTTAGAGGATTAAAAAGAGATCACATCTCTGGAAAGGATGAATTTCTTGTTTATCTCATCATAAAGACGATATCTCTTGGTGGTATTTGAGTACCCCAAGAAGATGCACTTTTGAATACTCGCATCAAGCTTGCTTAATTTCTCCTTAGGAATCGAGGCATAGCAGGTGGAACCAAATACCATGAGATGCCTCACCGAAGGAACGTGGCCATCCTACATTTCATAAGGATTCTTGTTTTTAAGAGCATGAGATGGACACCTATTTTTGACATAAACCGCACATAGAACTGCATCAACCCAAACATCAATTTAACATTCTTGAAAAACATCATGGAATGAACCATATTTAGAAGTGTTCTATTCATTCGTTCAACCACACCATTTTGTTGGGGATTGTATGGAATTGTGGTTTGATGTTTGATCTCATGTTGGAGAAGATAGATTTCAAATTCATTAGATGTATATTCTCTTCCATTATCAGTACAAAGAGAGTCAATACATGACTGTACTTCATTTTGAATCCATACATGAAAATTTTTAAAAGTTTCAAAAGCTTGTGATTTATCTTTCAACAAGTATACCCAACACATTTTTGTGTAATCATCAATAAAAGTCATGATATATTTGTTTCCATTTACAGAAGGAACATGCATAGGGCCACACAAATCAAAATGAATCAGTTCAAGTTTTCTACATGCTCTAGAAGTAGAGTCACAAAAGGGTTGTTTGTTGTGTTTTCCAAGGATGCAAGCATCACATTGCTTTTGTTTCCTAGGAATAGTAGGCAAACCAAAAACACCATTATTTCTCAACAAACGAATATTGTCATAATTAATATGGCCAAATCTATCATTCCATAGAACACTGGATGGAATTATACGTGATTCATTATGAGAGAGGTAGGCAACAATTTGTGTATGGGAATTTGTCCCATTCAACTTCTTCAATCTTCCATCTTCTATTCCAGTCATGACAACCATGTTGTCAAAATATTTCCTTATCTCAACTTTTCCATTTGAGTTAACTTTGATAGAATATTTACAAGCATGTCTTGTAATCGATGTAATATCTTTACATATTCCCCCATGGTCTCGTCTACAATAAATATCGATATTGAATCTGGCCCACCCCCCTTTTTCCAACTCCTGCTGATCCGCCCGAATTGGGCACATGTTTTCACCATGGGAACCCGTTGGTACCATGTTTTTCCAATAAAATGGTAAGCGATCTTTTTGCAAATGACCGTGTTATTGTATGTGCCGCAACTTATTCCTTTAATGTATTCAACATGCCAGGGAGCAAGTGTTGCTCATATATTTTTGGTTCTCGAACCAATTTAACTCTACCACAGTTTAAAACTCTTGGATCTTAAGACTATAACAGCTGCGTAGGATAAAAGGTGCGTGAAAGGGGGTGGTCGCGACGTATAATATCAGAATCCACTGACAAGACTCATAGTCGTATGAATATACGAGGAAGATACCAATGTCCAATGATCTCAAAAATGTAAATCATAGGTATAAGCTCAAAATCGCAGGTATAAGCTTAGGCATGCCACAAGCAGAACACAAAAGCGTTGTAGAATACGATTCCAAGGTTGTCGATTCATAGATTGAGTTGATGCAACAATTTGGATGAGTGAAGAGGCAGAGCGCATGGGTGAGAGGTACCAAAATGAGAACCAACAACTTGCAGAAGTCAAGGTAAAGCCTATTGGAACCAACAACTTGCAGAAGTCAAGGCAGGTACCGTGGAGTCAAGGTATTAGTAGAGTGGGCGTTGGTCTATGAACTAGTGAGGAGCGACTCGAGCAAATGGTGAATTTGGATATGCCATGGTAGTTCATAAAGTTGCAGACAATATATGGACAACTCAAATGATGGCTTTGGCTAGCATTAACGACTAGGAGTAGGATAACAATGAATACAATAAGTGCGTTGAATCAAGGTTCTATATAACACTTGCGTAGAATTAGGATTTTGTTAGGGTTTTGGCAGCATGAGAGAAGCTTTGAGCAATGGCATAAGGCAACATGAGAGGGCATAAATCCTAACAATCTAAGAGAGGTGAAGTCTCTTAGGAGGTGTTGGTCCACTCAGTTACCAACACTGATTCAAAACATAGAAAGTAGGGCAGAGAATAAACCAGAGTGTCAGATGGCAGAGAACGTCGGGGAATCTATTCATGGATTTATCCCTGCTTTGGATTCATAATATATAGTTTTATTTAATCATAGTTATTTCGAGGTTTGTACATATAGATCATAAGAAGACTTACTTAACTTTATCTTATATATACTATAATCTAATAAACTTCGTTTTAATGACAGGTCGGATCGAGGCACTAGTTCCAAATCGACGATTATAACTTGATTCGCGTTTCAATTTGCATGAGATTTAACGAGGAGGCACGGATGCAAACTTACATTTAAAAAAAATCATCCCAACCATGTGTCAGCGCAAATTCTTATCTCATTTTGGCTTGGGGCCATTTCAAATCCGCCCGACCAAATGCGAAAACGAATAGGAAAGCGCCACATTTCCAATTTCTGGAAGCTCTATCACAATTTTGTAGTTAAACTTATAAAATACTTCCTGAATAATTTATGTCGATGAAGAAAAAGAAGTAATTTTAACTTCCACGAGGCTAACAATAGCTTATGGGACAGACCGCCTCACACACTGATTTCAGCAGTTCAACCCTTTTCCTGTTCAACTTGATGATGAGCTCCCCTAATTTCTCCACTGTCCCCTCGCGGAATAAGTCATTCCAAGAGCTAGATGTCAAGATATTTATATAGTTGTCCCTGTTGTCTTTGAAAGATTCACAATCTAAAATGAAATGCTTTTCTGTTTCCACTTTTCCGGAGGTGCAAAACACACACACCCTTTCTTCCCAAGCTTCTTTTGGTCTTTTCCAGCACCCAGTTTCACAACGGAGTTGATGGGAATTGGTTCTTAATTAGGCAATGAGCATTTTGGCTCTCCAAGATATATTGGCCCCGATGTACGCTTTTTAATGATGATTATATGTGGGGTTAAACTCTTCAATATAGTACTCTTTCTTTCTCCCGAGTCCTTTATCCCAAGTTCGCTTGTGGAACCTATCAATAACAAAAGCCTTTATCTGTTTACTGTTCGTAGGGCACTTGTTCAAGTGGATATCCCATTTACTAAGCCATTTAATATTTTGTCTCATCCACGTCTTCTTCCTTTTGCACAATATGTCATTAAAGACGACCTTAGGCCACCCACTGTCTTCAGAAATATCCAAAGAACTCAATCTCAATTCGTCATCCAAACATATTCTTAGTGCATATCCAAGGCATCAACCTGTTTTCGAATGTAATCTTTCTAGTTTTATAAAATTGGTTTGTAGTTGTAACGAAGAGGCTAAAGAATAGCCATCATAAACAATTTTGGTTGAATATCCTGTGGTATAAAAAGAAGAATTTTGATGTAATTAAGGAGGGGGGATTTTTGGTTGGACTTGTTAAGTTTTTTTTAATTAAAATCACTTTTCACAAATAGTAAAGGATTATGTATTTTGGTCTTTGACATATGTGAACTTTCTCTGTGGTATGTTTTCCTGTTTCATTTCATTATTTTCAAGTATAGATGAGTTAACAGAAGACAATTTAGTACGACCACTATTATCTTTTTCAATCATTTATCAAAGTTGCAGACTTCATCAATTTAATTATAAGTTTTAATTGTGACCTATATCTGTAATATGTGTTTATGTTTGAAATGTAATTTAAAACATGAAAATATTATAACTCATTCATACTTTATTTGTATTTTCTACTATCAAGGGGTTAAACTGATAATTATCATGTTGATACATCATTTTTCTCTTTGATTTTGTTCTCCCACTTTCTTCCAACGAAATTTTCAAAATTTTCCAAAGCACTAAGGTTTCTACCATTTATTATATGATATTAGTAATTGAAAACTATCATTAAATCACAGTCAAAACCAGTGTTAAAACGCTTTTTTATTTTAAGAGGATTTTGAAAAACTCCAACCCCCTGATATTTAAAATGTCATTGGCATTGTTTCTCTAGACAGGGAATAGCTCAAGGAATACAAAAAAATTCGGCACCGTTGTCGGGGAGAAAATTTAGAAATATTTTCCCCGGGTAAAACAATTATACCTACCTTTTGACAATGAACAAAACTTAGGTTGTCTAAAATCCTTCTCCTAGCATCTCCACTATCTCTCAACTCCACAAGTTGAAGAATCCATTGGTTTTTCCATTTTGAATACAAACAAATTTTCAGGATTCTACTAGAGATCATCCTTTGACAAATAAATGAAGAACCATTGTAAAATAATCAGATATCAAATGAAAACTTTCTTTCAAGAAATTTTAGATTTATTCTTTGGTCCTTTGTTGTTATGTCTTGTACATTTTGAAAACATTTCCTGCTATTTTATACATTTAGAGGATAGAAAGTTCAAAACCTCAACTCGAATTTTTGAAACAAAAACCCTAGCTTCTTCTCATATTACTCAAGAAAATAATATTTCTTCACCAGTACCTTCTATTAGTAGTAATGAGCCTCTCACATCAATGTCCTTTGAAAGTTTTGTTGATAAAAAATCCTACCTCATTCTTTCAGAGCATATTCAGTCTTATACATTAGTTGGGAATTAAATTAATTTGCCAATTCTTTCAGTCTCTAATATACCTTATGATCAACTTGAAATGATTCATCATCAGGCTTTAAATATGTATAAACCTCTCAAACTACCTTTAGTTCTTCATGATCTACCTCCTAAATTTTTAAAATCCATTCCTTTATTCAATGGGGAAGATGATATTACAACATAAAGGCACATGGAAGCCTTTGAACATTTCACAGATTATTTAGATATTCAATATGAGGATGTTTTTATGAGGTTATTCACTCATGCATTGGTAGGAGAAGTGAAAATATGGTTTAGAAACTTACTAGCTGAATCAATTCATTCTTGGACTGATTTTAATGATGTTTTCCTCCACAAGTGGGCTGAGAGGAAAATGTCTATAACAATCTGTCTTTTGAAATTCATCCCTCGAAAGCTGCTACTAAGGTATACTATGCACTATTACATCATCCTGATTTAGAATTTTACCTCAGATAAAGGAAGTATTTCACCTTGCAACAAACGTTTATAAATGCTAAAGAAATTGAAAACAATCTATGGACTTGTGGGATGATACTTGATCAAATAAAGGAGGATCTAAATGCAGAAGAACAGAAAGAAGAAGATGAACAGGAAGAATTAGATATGCAAATTTCAGATCAACAACAAGCAAATCATTGTGAAATTGATTTTTGCATAATGAGCAAAATGAGTTTATTAATTATGAATACGAACAAGAGAGTTGCTATGAACATACCCAAGAAAATTTTCAAGATGATCAAAAACAAATTTCTTTATCCTTATATTTTGAGAACTTGAATACTTTTCAGCCTATATATGATAATTATGATTCAAAATCAAAGCTTGACACTAAAGAAGAACAAATTTTACAAACATAATATTCAGAAAAGTTTATTAGTTTACCAACTTATGATATTTATGAAGATTTTAATGATTTTCAATCAAATGCATTATTCTCATTAGTCTTTAGAAATTCAGAGCTTGATGATTTTGAACAAAAGTTTGAATGTGTTCAAGAGTGGAAAGAACAAGTTTATCATATTAATGAGGGTAAAGAATAATTACTTGCTTATGAAGAAACATCTCTGGACAATTCTGGTATATATTGACTTGAAAGTATTCAAAAAGGTATAGATCTTTTTCTTATCATGGAGGATAAAGGTCAAAATATTTTTCAACAAAATGATATATTTGAGCTATCAATCACAGAAATTTCAAACAACATTAAGTGTATATATGATAGTTTTGAAGTTGATGAAAAAATTGGTTTTCAAAGATTTAATTATTATCAGCAAATGCAAAGTTTTAACAAAGAAAACCAAGAAGAACAAATTTCCCAAATATCATATTCAGAAATTTTTAATAATCATGATTATAAAGATGGTATTTTAGTTGTGTATGATAAAAAACAGATTATTGATCTAGAATATCTTATTGTTGTTATATCATATCAGAAGGATATTATTGATTATTATATTTATTATAATTTTGTTCCTAATTCTTGTCAAATATTTGCATTTCAGGAGGAGCGTCAACAATTTAAAGAAGTTGTCTTTGGTTGTTCATCGGAGCTCGATTTTCTTCAAGAAGATGAGGAGGGTTGTACATATGTGCATAATGATCAAAGGATGTTGTTGCATGATTTACAAGATCTTGTAGTTGATTGGCTCAAATTTGTTTCTTTCCATTCCTCTAATTTTCCACATTTCATTAACACATTACAAATAGATTTCACTTATGCCTTTTTGTTGTTAGTAGTTTTGTTTTCTTTTCTTGTACAAATTTGTAAGAAAAAAATTCATTTAGTTAGCAAGTTGTTTGACTCGCTTCACTGAAAGTCTGATTATACTTAACAAAAAGAATGATGTTATTTAGAATATGATCTAATTGTATATAAATAAGCTCACATTTGATCATTTCTTTTAGTTTGCTTAGTTTTTTTTAGAATTGCAAGGATAGTGTTAATTTAGGTTGAATAAATGAAACTGAACTCTATTTATCACTTATCTTCTCCCTAATCTCTATAGAAATAATAGAATTTATTGATAAACAAAATTTCACACATGTTATTTTTACCAGTAAGGTGAAAATTTTATTTGTTCCTTTATCTATGTTTAAATGGTATATTTAAGGTAATTTCTTGTAAATCGGAATTATGATATTAGATGAAAACTGATAGTTTTCTCAAGGGAAATTTAAAAGAACAAATAAAACTATCATTATACTCATAGGAAAATATATAGTTAATTTTGAGACGGTATTAATCTCAAGGTTTATTTTAACATGTAGATAGTTCTACTTAATTATAAACTTATTACAATTATCATCCCATGGTTTCTTTGACACATTGATTTCCCCCATCCCGCACAAACAAATAAAATGTTTAAGACAGATGGTGAAAGGAAATTCAAAATCGATTACCTCATCTTTTCCAAAAGAGATGATAAAAGGAAATCCATCTAAATGATTGCCCTCATCTCAAATTAATGAAATTATAATAAAATAGTGGGATGGTGAAAGGAAATTCAGGATTGGGGAATACAAATATCTTCATCGGGGCTATGGATGTCTGGCTAGTAGTGAAGCAATATCTGTGACTGTAATAAACCACAACTACATATTTTCACTCATACCTTGTTATTAGCTCTTTTCAATATTCGCTATATTCTGATCCAATTGAGTTGCATTAAAAATGAATAAGAGAACTAATTTTAGCCTTGAGAGAGACAATTATCAGTTAGAAATTTAATGTCTTATCCTCATTCTGATTCATTACCTTAGATAACACTAGAGTAAATTTTGATAAAGAAAATATTTAATAACCTTTTCTGAAATCTAAAAGTTTAGCATGCTTTGAATTTGAACTATCAATAATTCTAATACTTTTGATATGGGATTTATATTAACAAGTGAGAAAAAGGGTTTTAGTTTTATTGAATGAATTTTACTTTAAATTTAGAGAACAATGACTCCATTGCCCAATAATTTGTTGGACACACCTACCACTTAGAGGGGGGGTGAATGAGTGTGGGGATCTTTTTCCCAAAACTTCCCTCTTACACAAAAACTCCTTAGTTAACATTCAACATTTGCTCATTACTCATTGCTGTCATTTATAATCAGTTAGATGTGAATACAT
>SNQJ01S0058479.1:19325-36803 GCA_010110895.2 Picea sitchensis | reverse complement strand
TTGTGTTGTCGTGAACAATGAGGATTTGAATCTATTTTAATTTTTAAAATTTTATGGATTTTCTTATATAAAACAATCGTATTGGTCTTTTCAATAAAGATTTGAATCTATTTTAACTTTTAAAATTGTATGGATTTTCTAATATAAAAAAGTCGTATTGGTCTTTTATATTTATACAAAGTTTTGAAAAAATATATTTAAAACACTTTTGTAAATTCTCAATCGTATTGGTCTTTTCTATTTATACAAAGTTTTCAGTAGACAAAATATATTTTAAAACACTCTTGTAAATTCTCAATCGTATTGGTCTCTTCTATTTATACAAAGTTTTCAGTATACAAAATATATTTTAAAACACTTTTGTAAATTCTCAAAAGGACAAGCTGCATAATTTATTAAAATTTTAAATTCAGATGCATATGCATAAAGCTCTATTTGAGCATAGTTTTTACTTACATTGAAAATTATTTGAACATAGTTTTTACTTTACATTGAAAATTGTTTTTCAATGTAGAAAGGGATTTTAATTGAATTGTAAGGTAGCTTTAACTTTTTTTTACTTTCCAAATCATCTCATTTTTTAATCTTTAGAGGAGAGTTGTTTCCTTTACTTTCCAAATCATCTCATTTTTTAATCTTCAGAGGAGAGTTGTCTAGTGATAAGAGGAAGAGCACATTTGAATCATCTCATTTTTTAATTTTCATAGGAGAGTGGTCTAGAGCACATTTGAACAATGAAACATAAGTAATAGAAGTGGTATTCACATAAAATATTTTGGGAATTTAATGTTAACATGGTTTATTTGATATTTTATTTTTACAATGTTTTTTTAAAACAAAAGTAGTTTTTATCTCTTTTGTCTTTTGAATGGTATTTTATAAAAAGTTAATGGATCAATGTAAAATTAAATAGTTTTTACTATTATTTCAATTCATAATGGATAAATGTAAATCAAAATATTTCTCGTCATTTTTTCAATTGATGGATAAATAAATAAATAAAAACTTCAAAACTCACCATAACATGAAAATGAATTTTTGTTTTTTTTGCATTCACAAAATGGACATGATTTTTTTTTGTTTTCTTTGCATTCACAAAATGGGTCTCTAAAGGGGAAGGTGGGAAATAACCAAATTTCATATATGCATGTGTTGAGTGCATTAACAAACATTGTGAGAGAGGTGGATACTCATTGTAGTCATAAAAAATGGTTTTATATCCATAGTCACTAGAATCTAGTATGAAGAATAATCCACAATTTCATATGTAGCATATTCCTTAAAAAAAATTAAAAAACTTATGGTTGATATTCTAAGTAAAATGCTTTGTTACTTCAAAGCCACAATCCATCTTTTTTAAGCCAAGTACATATAAATGAAAATCACAGTGTACATATAAATGATAGTCATGAACTAATCCATAAATTGTAGGCATATGGTCTCTCTATCTCATCAATATGGATGCTTCCGTAGAATTAAATGATTGATTGTTACAAAAAGGAGATATATACTCTCAAACAAAGATTTCATGTATTATTTCTCATTGGCAATGTTTTCTATATTTCTTTTGTCTTAGAAACAATATTTTCTCCTCGTGGACAAGTTCAAAATCCTCTTCGGGTTTTTATCTTTGAGCAATTTTCTTTATTCAATTCTTCTACTTCTATGTCCTTCCTCCCAAGCTGCATTTTTTTCATCTCTCTTTGGATTGCTTGTTTGCATCAAACAAGTGTCATTATTTATTACTGTGTTTTCTTGGAATGCTAACCATCAAGTGATTTGTTTCATCTTCATATGACCAAAATGAGATATAATTTGACCTTTGGTCTTCAAATTAAACCATTGACTTCAAACTTTGCCAAGATTTAACTTTTTTACAAAGTTTGGAGAATAATTATTTCGAATCCATTTTCAGATCTTGAACAACATAAATGCTTCTTATATATCTCCATCAAATCATTTTTTTAGATGACTCAGGAGTGTCATCTGATATATGTGCCATCTTATACCACTCAAAAATATTTTCATTCAAATTTTTCATTAACAAAGGCCAACAAAATCATAATGTAGAGACCAGAACATAAATCTAATAGACCTTGTTAGTTATGATGTGGACCCAATTCACATGGTGAACTATGATTATATATTGATGATCTTGAACCATTCAACTTTTATTAATGGATTTCCAAGAGGTCCAGACGTATACACACATCATCAGAATTGATGTGTGAATAACTTGAAGTTACTCAAAAGCCTATAAAAACATCATCAGAATTGATGTGTGAACAACTTTAAGTTACTCAAAAGCCTATAAAAACATCATCATAATTAATGTGTGAACAACTTTAAGTAGCTCAAAAGTTAATATCTTGGAATATCTCAATAATAGAGAAGGGTGTTGGCTAAACGTTCTACCTTTTAGGTTTTTGGCAGGAATTGGTCGGAATCCGATGATGTAAATTTGGACAAAATCTCTATTTTATGTTGTTTAAATTGCCTTTATGAATGCATAAATGGATTCAGCGTGTTGAAAAACCCCTCGGGCACTCAGATTATACAAACTTAGCCACTCAAATCTGCAGATCCAACCATTCATCACCGGATTTCGATCAAAATCAAACAAAAAAAGTGACCAGAAAACACCCAAAAGGTAGAACGTTTAGACTACTCTATAAAGAAGTCTAAATAATTCAAAAGAGAAAGGTTATCGATATAGATGAAAAGAAAATTGCATAACCTAAATAATTTAAAAAATAACTAAATGATTCCAAAAAACATGAATGAAATCCTACATACAACTTATTGTAAATTCTATTATACTTGCAGCATAAGTATTCATTAGTTACTTGTTTTTTTTTTAATAGAAAATTATCTCAATTATATTAGATATATAATTTTTTTACATCTTTGCCTCCAAATCTTAGTATCCATTAGTTACTTGAATATCATTTTCAATACTTACTTAAATAGTGACTTTATCTTTTTATACTTTAGGTATTAAGTGAATTTATCTTTTCAGAATTATAAGAATAAATAATTATGTTGTTGTTAGCAATATGTTAATGTTTGAGAGATCTTATTGTCATTATTATGTATGATATTTTTAATTATTAACTTACAATTTGAAATTAATATTTTAATTACTCATTAAATTTTTTATAAATAAATATTTTTTTTATGTTTCATTATTTCATTTTATATTTTACTAGTTATAATTATATTTTTAAATTTCAATAAACAAAATTATAAAAATATTTATCTTATAATATCTTAATAAAAATATACAATACAAGTTGATTTGTTTTTTAATTAGTGCAAATTTAACTATTAAATCGAACTTAATTTTATATTAATTATAAAGTCAAAATTGGATTTTGATCTCCTCTACTTTAGTGAGAAAACTTAAGTTTAACTTCCCCGGATGGGGTGCCAGTGCGGGAAAATTGTCACCAAGAGAGAAAGCAAGGCGACCAACTTGGCAATGGCCATGTGACAGGAGTGTGTCACACCCTCCTGCCACCCCCATGCATTTAAGATAAACTTGTGCAAGCCTAGGCGTCATTACTCTCAGTGCGCCTGGCCTAAGCTTGATGTCATGTCGATGGCTCAGAGCCATGAACCAAACTTTACTGAGCTTGTGCATGCTTGCCTCCTTCAACACTCTCAACACCATGATTTCCACCAGATGCATTCGCAGTTTCTCTCTTCCATGACCGAGACCTCTTGCGACCTGCACTCCTCTCATATGCTCCCTCGCTGCCTATGCTTTCTTTCATCACTTGCAAATCCCCTCAGTGTCCCAGGCATGTCGAGACAAAGGGGGAAATCCAAGCGCAGCTCGGCCTGGCAGACCAGCCAGCCGTGCGCAGCTCTACAACACTCGTTTGCACCATCTTCTAGCTCACCACCTTATTCACCTTCCTCGCCCTCTTCTCAGTCGCAGTCTGGTCAAAGCCTTAACAACCTCCCGTCCCTCTCCTCGCCCTCCACAAGCCGGCTAGAATGGTTTGCCATCTCTGGAAATTCCATGGGTTTTAACCTAGGACCCTTATCCGATTTGGCTTCCACCTCGTTGCCACTTCCTGTAGTTCCACCCAGCTTGCCGGCGAGCGCACCAGTCTAGCCAGAGATCTCAACCAGCCAGCCTTACCTTGGATAGCAACCAAAAATCCTTGGACCTCAACCAGGGCCTCACTTCTTCTCAGACTCAGTACTAGGCTCACAATTGCAAGACAACCCTATATTTCTGCAAGGTCTGGTCTTTGAATTGTGGCAAGGCCTGGACGACCTGTAGTTTCAAATGGAAATCCTGGACGGCAAGAATTCAATGCTCCTGCAACTTCTCTCAACTCTACAGGGGGAATGTCACTCAACAGCAAGAGATAGCGATGCCATAGGGGGTGGAAACAAAGATAATACAGGGAATGAAGGTGAATATGACATAGGGGTTGGAGGCAACGTCGACACAGGCGTTTCCATGCACGAGCCTATTAGCAACATTACTTGTCTTCGGTATAGGAATATCCAGGTCTGCAGGTTGCACGAGAAGCGCCCAAGCGCAGCACACATAAGAAATTCGTTTCGGGCCCAGATCAAGCGAGCGAGCACTCTGATTTCAACGTTCAAGATGTATCCAAAGGATCAGATCAATGGTGGGCGGGAAATCGCAATTAGCAAAGCTGCGTCGAGGTTAGTGCAGTGGATAGTGCCCATAACATGATCAGGAATGGACGACAACAATTCATCCCAAAGGGCATGTGGCACGAGATCTGGTCACGTCGGCTTTTCGGCAGTCGCACGTTCAAAGGGTGAAGGTTTTATGTCTTTGAACATCTCGAAACCCCGAATCCCGAAAGCATCAAAAGCGCCAAAAGTGGGGCCCGCGACATCACGAAACATTTTCAGCCGTCCATCCAAAGGGGACACCTGGCAGCAAATTGAACCATCTCGACGTTTTGCCCATCGCGACTCCAAGGCACAAAGAGCAGCTCCTTTATATGTCGATGCCCGAGGTGCCGGGAGAGTCCTGGACTCGGGCCCACAGTATCGTCGGAGAGTTAAGAGTTGTCAGATCTAGAGGGATGTGTGGCGCCAGATTAAGCCGTCTCGGTATATCGCTCATCGCGATTTCGAGTAGCAAGGATCAACCCCTTTATATTCGCGAACGCTGAGGGTGCCTTGGGGATAAGCACAGGGTCACAACCCATGGTCACTTGAAAAAGGAAGGGAGTTATGCAAAGGTGCCAAAGAGTCGGGTTTTGCCACAAAGGAAAATTCAGCGTCCACCAAGACCAGTTTAGCCTGATTTCGATCCTGGTCCTCGCTAAAGAATTAAATGAAGGTGAAAAGAGGTAGTTGAAGCCTCAACTCACTTATTGAATGCAAGGTATGGAGGTTTCGGCAGATAGTCTGCCTGAGACGATCCTGTACGCTGATTTTCTCCAAAGGGTCATGGCTGGTCCTCATCTGATCAGAGAAAGTCTGCGCACGCCATGTTGGCCTTTAATGTCATACCCATCTCCCCTGAAGGAGCCGTGCACAGTTAAGGTGGCATCTGACGAAAGTTATCCGTCCAAATTCAGCTGAAGGGACACCATGCCTTGGATGATTGAACACGCCTTTGTGAGGTGAATTTTCCTGAGTATATAGACTCAGTCTTGGTATTTTGTAATCTATCGATGGTAGAGCGAAGCTCCCAGTTGTAAAGTTTTAGCAAACATCCTAGTTCCTGGGTTATGCATCTATATGTAAGATTTCTTGTTTAATGAAAGGCAGTTTCCTTATTTCATCTAGTTTTCATCTCATACTGAGGGAGTTCGTGATCGACTGATTCGCACGAATTATGGCATTTATGCTGTGATAAAGGATTTATCGTGGCATTATTGTTTTCTCTGGTTTTCTGCGTTTGAATGTAAGAAGATCTTGCATTTAGATGTCTTCTTCTACAGTCTGTTGGGAACCTGATGTTTACGACAGACTTTAGCATCTCTCTGATATAAGTCTTCCCCCTACTCACCCTTACTTTAACTCACTGTCTGAAGTTATCTAAGACCTCACTTGCCCATGCATGCTTGGCCTAGTTTCGGAGTTAGAACTACATCGTTGTGAGTTAACTTCCATTTGATCACCCCATTAAACAAATCGTGACATAAAACTGATGGGTGTTGGGCTCTGCTCCTACAAGCAATCCAGGAGTGACTTATGATGCTAACATTTCTGGCGCCGTTGCCGAGGAAGAAGTTGAAAATTTTCCCCGGGATTGAACGACAATGAGCCTCTGATTCTGAAGGTGCATCAGGCATCAGAGCCTTTGAAGATTGCTACTGTGCACGTGGCGACTCCATTGTGACGACTCCACTAGAGTGAACCTACCATTTTAGTTGTGGCTTCCAGAGGCAGACATACATGGTCTCATCCACAACTGCCTCTAGCTACACTTGAAACTGATCCGGAGGCGGTTCTTAGGAAAGGAAAGGCCCCTGAAGAAGAAGCTTCCACCACCGAAACAGGTAATCCGCCATCTCCTTCTGTGAGAACTCCATTTTCTCCTTCTCAGTTTCTTAATAGACCTCCTTTAGAGGTTTCTCGTTTCCTAAATTTCGGGAGTGTTCCTGCTGAGTTTTCCCCTCCTGGTCTGGGATTGGAGGGAGAAATCCTTGTCACTCCCCTCTCTTCTGAAGCTGCACCTTGGCATAGACCCAAGACTATAGAAGATTCCCCCACTCCTGCACAAAGAAGAGCACCTGCTGACTTGAGCTCGTTAGCCTTCTCCGTAAATCCCCTCTTGTTTCCCACCCCACTTCGGGACTCATTCCCAGTAGCCCCTTCGCGAACTCCTTCTCCTCCAAGTTCTCCTCCACCTATATAGTCCCATGGCTGGTGCTAATCCCCCTCTAAATAGAATGGACGCCATAGTCGCTGCCAGATATGCTCCTTTACTTCTACCCCATCCTATGAATCCTCTCCCTACTGGAGATTACTTGAAATACATGCCCAAGTTCACTGGGGAAGGGGATGTAACTGTTGAAGAGAACTTGGCTGCTTTCTATAGTTATGCAGACAACCTGAACATTGAAAACGAGGATGTCTGGATGAGAGTCTTCGTCCAGAGCCTGGATGGCGAGGTGAGGAAATGGTTTAGAGGATTGGCACCCGGATCTATTGCTGGGATCGAAGCCCTGGATAATGTTTTCCTGAGGCAGTGGGGCGATAGGAAAGATTTCATGTATTACATGACAGAGTTCGGGTCTTTGAAGAAAATGGAAGGAGAGTCTATCTCTAACTTCTCCAAAATATTTAATAATATGTATAATAAAATTCCTGCCGAAATAAAACCCTTAGAAGCCTCGGCCAAAATGTCTTATGCTAGTGTGTTCAGCCCCGATTTCTGTCTTTTGTTGAGAGAAAGAAGAGCCACCTCCTTAGCTCAAATGCAAGATGCAACCATAGAGGTGGAATCCAATATGTTAGTAGCTGACAGACTCAGGAACAAGGCCAACGCAGACAGAAGAAAAGGAAGGTCGGAAACCTCAACTTCTGGATCATCGACGCCCCACCCTCAAATGGATGAACTAACCAAGATGGTGAAGTCTCTGTCTGCAGAGATGGAGAGAATGAAGGTCGAGGGGAGGCAATCATACAAGAGCCCTCAGAACGCTGAAAAAAAAGAAGGTTTCAGGAGGCCAAACAATTTTACTCCCCCGAATGTGCAAAGAGAGAGGGGAAGAGACAGAGAAGACCAGAAAATTCAGGCCCCTTTTCAAAACAATTTTGTGGTCGAGGGGGAAGAAGGAGAAACAAACGAGCTTGATC
Organism: Picea sitchensis; assembly: GCA_010110895.2. Classification (NCBI taxonomy): domain Eukaryota; kingdom Viridiplantae; phylum Streptophyta; class Pinopsida; order Pinales; family Pinaceae; genus Picea; species Picea sitchensis. Next base: position 28,991 of record SNQJ01S0058479.1, on the reverse strand, counting down.
CTGAAATCCATTGCTTCGGAGACACTCCTCCTTTTCCTCATCTCACTCAATCAGCATACGAGGAGTCCCTCATGGACAATCATCTTAATGAACTGAGCAAGGAAAACAAGACTAGTAGCTGCCAAGGCAGATATGACCTGAGGACCCAGAAGAAGGCGGTAACACCTAATGTTCCTAAGCAGTCCACTAAAACAGAAAAGCCTGCTAATGAAGTAGCGGATAGTCACAGAGGTAAGAAGACCCGACCCCTCTCTCCCATAGTTCAGAGTGACGTTCCCGAAATAAGAGAAATCCCAAAGCTCTCACCTTCTTTTAATTTCGAGCATGAAATTCAAAAAATCAGAATCCCTGTGCCCTTGACATAATTGATTAAACATGAAGGGTTCAAAAAACGCTTCTCTGAGCTTTTATATTTTGAGGTCTCAAGCCTTCCCACAGACTCCATCAATTTGCAAGATGAAAAGCCTGCAGTTATTCTAGGTCCTATGGTAGAAGACAGGAATGACTCATCCCCTCCCTTCTATACTTCCTTGAACATACATGACAAGGTACTACACAACTGCTTGATGGATTCAGGGGCTTCTCACAATCTCATGCCCAAAGCTGTCATGGAGGAGTTAGTGCTAGAAGTCACCTGACCCTATCATGACCTTTATTCCTTTGACTCCAGGAAAGTTCAATGTCTCGGGGTTATCAAAGTCCTGGTCGTGACCTTGTTTCAGTTGCCCATGAAAAGTGTGGTCATGGATATTGTAGTGGCTGATGTCCCCCCCAAGTTCGGTATGCTGTTTTTAAGATCTTGGATAAAAAGACTGGGAGGAACCTTGCAGATGGACCTCACATATGCTACTATCCTAGTGTTCAGAGGAGAACATAGGAGGCTATATAGGGAAGCCCAATTGGCCTATATAATCAGTGATGAAGCCAATCCTACCAACCATCCCATTTTCACCTTGGACACTGATTTAGGTTCCAGTTTACTGCAACTCACTCATGCTCTTGAGCCTCCTCTTGAGCTCAGAAAGTAGCCCACCTCTCCTTGTGAACTTCCTCCTTCCATCACCCCCGTTTGGAATTTTTTTTTTGATGGAGCCTGTTCTAGGGAAGGCGCTGGTGCTGGGTTGTTTTTTGTGTCACCTACCCAGGAAACCGTATCTCTGTCATACAAATTAGAATTTGAAACCACCAACGATGTGGTGGAGTATGAAGCCCTTGTTCTAGGATTAAGAGTTGCAAGGGAAATGGGAATTCAGGAGATAGCAATGTTCGGAGATGCAGAGTTGGTGGTCCAACAGATCAGAAGCACTTATCAGGCTAAGCACCCTCGACTCAGAAATTACAGAAATGAAGTATGGGACCTCATTGACAACTTCTTCTCAGCCTTCAATATCTCTTTTATTCCAAGGGAGGATAATGATGTGGCCGATTCTTTAGCTGTTTTGGCTAGCCAATTCCAGGTCCCTCGGCCGTTTATGGTCAACTCTGATGTTGAAATAAAATATAGGCCCTCTGTACCAGACAATGTCAAGCATTGGAAGGTATTCGAAGATGATCTGGAAATCGAAAGATTTCTCCAATCTGTTGATGAATTTTCTTCATTGCACATTGATCAGGATCCTGACACAGAAGGTGACTCCCACCCTGAGGTGTTTTTAAATAAAATTGCTAACCACCAGATTATTCAGCTACCTAACAATCACATTCCGAGGGGACTTATTCCTTTAGAAAGATTGTTTGATGGGAATGATGTGGCAGTAAAGGGTAGGGTTTCAGATGAAGAGGATGATACAACCGAGTGCAACATTGGCACATAGGAGGAGCCTAAATTTGTCAAGCTGTCAAGGAGTTTGACCACAGAGCAGAGAGCCGAATATATGGAGTTGTTGAGAGAGTTTGCTGATGTGTTTGCATGGAACTATGAAGACCTCAAAACGTATGATACATCTTTCATTGAACACAAGATCCCACTAAAGGAAGAGGCTAAGCCATTCAGGCAGAAGCTAAGACAAATAAACCCCATGTTGCTGCCTGTCATGGAGAAAGAAGTGAAGAAGTTGTTAGAGGCCCGGATCATCGTCCCCTTGAGATATTCCGAATGGGTGGCCAATTTGGTTCCAGTAAGAAAGAAAAGCGGAGAAATCAGGCTTTGTGTCGACTTCAGGAACCTGAACAGGAGCTCAAAGAAAGACAGTTATCCCTTGCCCAACATGGAGCACATATTGCAAAGGGTAACCGATGCATCTAGGATTTCCATGATCGACGATTTTTCTGGCTATAATCAGATATCGGTCATGCCTGAGGACAGAGAAAAAATGGCCTTCACCACTCCTTGGGGTACATTCATGTATGCCAAAATGCCTTTCGGGTTGATGAATGCAGGAGCGACATTTCAGCGAGCCATTGACATAGCCTTCATCGGGAAAAAATATAAGTTTGTGGTGATCTATTTGGACGACATAACAGTCTTCTCGAGGTTAGATGAAGAGCACTGCTGTCACCTGAGAAAAGTTTTCTCAAAATGTCGAAGGTTCGGCCTTTCTCTAAACCCCAAGAAGTATTTATTTGCTATGAAGGAGGGGAAGTTATTAGGCCATATAGTATCAGCAGAAGGAGTGAGGATTGATCCTAGTAGAGTGGAGGCAATTTGGACCCTGTCACTTCCCAGATCTAAAAAGGAAGTTTAGGCCTTTTTGGGGAAGATTAATTTTCTGAGGAGATTCATCTCGAATTTCGCTGAGCTGGTGAAACACATCACAGCCATGCTCAAGAAGGGAAATGAAGTGAAATGGACCGCCGAACCCAAGGAATATTTCATCCAAATAAAAAGAGCATTGACTGAGGCACCTGTGCTGATCAGTCCTGACTATTCCAAAGATTTCCTAATTTTCTCTTTCGCTTCTTTCGATACAGTAGAGGCGGTCTTGTTGCAGAGAAATGAGGAGGGGCGAGAGCAGCCCATTGCCTTCTTCAGCAAGGCATTAAGAGATGCAGAGGTCAGGTATGAGATCATGGAGAAACAGGCCTATGCCTTAGTGAAAGCTCTCAAATCTTTCAGGGTTCATGTCCTGCACTCAAAGGTGATCGCATACATTCCTTCAGCCTCTGTGAAGGACATCCTTGTAAAACCTGACATTGATGGGAAGAGGAGTAAATGGATAGCCAAGATCCTGGAATTTGACCTGGAAATAAGGCCTACCAAATTGATCAAAGGTCAAGGCTTAGCCAAGTTGTTGGCTGAAGCCAATTGCCAAGCTTTGGGGGTAAGTTTCATGAACGAAAGCTCAGGAATTTAGGGGGGTCAGCTGTCTGAAATAGACCCTCGAAGAGAGCCCCCATTGGCTCGATGTCCTTGGTATAAGGATGCCATATATTTTCTGCAGGAGTTGTGGCCCCCAGATGGCCTGCAAAGAAATAAAGCAAGAGCTCTAAAGCTCAGGGCAGTCAGGTACTGCCTTATTGATCAAATTTTGTACTGGAAAGACCCCCTGGGGGTGCTTTTAAAACGCATGGACCCACAAGAGGCCGACAGGATCATGGTCGAATTCCACAGCGGCTTGTGTGGAGGGCACTATTCCTGGAAGACTACAGCCCACAAAATTCTCAGAGCTGGATACTACTGGCCCACATTGTTTGTTGATTTCCATAGAGGAGTTAGAGCCTGTATTACATGCCAAATATTTTCAGGAAAGCAGCAGCTCAAGTCTCTGCCTTTACAGCCTGTAGTTGTTTCAGGACCTTTCCAGCAATGGCGCTTGGATTTTATTGGAGAAATCCACCCCGCTTCTAGTGGACAGCACAGATGGATCCTGACCCCCACAGATTTCTTTACTAAATGGATCGAAGCCATCCCCACCAGGAGTGCTTCCCACAAGGTAATCATTGGGTTCCTGGAGGACCTCATCACAAGGTTCGGCTACCCAAGTAAGATTGTCACTGATAACGCAACTACTTTCGGGTTCGAGCCATTAGCCAAGTTCTGTGAGCAGTTCAGGATCAAGATAATTCACTCCACCCCATATTATCCACAGGGAAACGGTTTAGCAGAATCCTCCAACAAAAGCCTAATAAGGATCATTAAAAAATTACTGGAGGACAACAAAAGGGCTTGGAACTCGAAGCTGAAATTCGCTCTATGGGCTGATCGAGTGACCACAAAGAGATCTATAGGCATCTCCCCTTTCCAGTTAGTCTACGGAGCAAAAGTTGTCTTCCCTTCTCAGTTGGCCATTCCCGTAGCGAAATTCTTCCAAGATTATCAGGAAGAGCCCAATGACATGATCAGAAGGATTCATCAACTGGTAGAAGTCCAGCAGGCCAGAGAGCAGGTAATGGATAGAATTCAGGATCATCAGCAGAGGGTCAAGCAGGTTTTCGATAAGAAGGCCAAGAAGGAATAATTTCGGATAGGAGACCTGGTGCTGAAATGGGATGCTCCTAAACAAGATAAGGGCAAACACAACAAATTTGAAGCCCTGTGGATCGGGCCTTTCAAAATATCTGAAGTTTTCTCAAACAATTCATATCGGTTGCAAGATTTGGAAGGTGAAGAGGTTTTCAGCAGCCCAGTAAATGGGCATTTTCTTAAAAAATGTTTTGTCTGAGCCTCCAGTGGCTCCTATGTTTTGTAAATATTTTATTTTCTGTTCTTTGTTTTTACTTCTATCGTTCCGGCTTAGTAAATGACTCCATAGCCCATCAGCAAGGCACTGGAACTACAAAATGAGTCCTTAGAGCATCACAGGGACGACTCTATCCCCCATGGAGCCTAATGTTAGCAACATTACTTGTCTTCAGTATAGGGATATCCAGGTCTACAGGTTGCATGAGAAGCGCCCAAGCGCAGCACACAGAAGAAATACGTTTCGGGCCTAGATCAAGCGAGCGAGTCTGATTTCAACGTTTAGGATGTATCCAAAGGATCAGATCAGCGGTGGGCAGGAAATCACGATTAGCAAAGCTGTGCCAAGGTTAGCACAATGGATAGCGCCCATAACATGATCAGGAATGGACGACAACAGTTCATCCCAAAGGGCACGTGGCACGAGATCTGGTCATGTCGGCTTTTCGACAGTCACGAGTTCAAAGGGTGAAGGTTTTATGTCTTTGAACATCTCGAAACCCCGAACCCCGACAGCGTCGAAAGCGTCGAAAGTGGGGCCCGCGACATCACGAAACATTTTCAGTCGTCCATCCAAAGGGGACACCTGACAGCAAATTGAACCATCTCGGCGTTTTGCCCATCGCGACTCCAAGGCGCAAAGAGCAACTCTGTTATATTTTGATGCCCGAGGTGTTAGGAGAGTCCCGGACCTAGGCCCACAGTATTGTTGGGAGAGTTAAGAGCCATCAGATCTAGAGGGACACGTGGCGCTAGATTAAGTCGTCTCGACATATCGCTCATCGCGATTTTGAGCAGCAAGGATCAGCCCCTTCATATTCACGAACGTCGAGGGCGCCTTGAGGATAAGCACAGGGTCACAACCCATGGTCACTTGAAAAAGGAAGGGAGTTATGCAAAGGTGCCAAAGAGTTGGGTTTTTCCATAAAGGAAAATTCCGTGTCCACCAAGACCAGTTCAGCCTGATTTCAATCCTGGTCCTCGCTAAAGAATTAAATGAAGGTGAATAGAGGTAGTTGAAGCCTCAACTCACTTATTGAATGCAAGGTATGGAGGTTCCGACAGACAGTCTACCCGAGACGATCCTGTACGCTGATTTTCTCTAAAGAGTCATGGCTGGTCCTCATCTGATTAGAGAAATTTTGCGCATGCCATGTTGGCCTTTAATGTCACACCCACCTCCCCTGCAGGAGCCATGTGTAGTTAAGGTGGCATCTGACGAAAGTTATCCATCCAAATTCGGTTGAAGGGACACCATGCCTTGGATGACTGAACGCGCCTCTGTGAGGTGAATTTTCCTGAGTATATAGACTCAGTCTTGGTATTTTGTAATCTATTGAAGGTAGAGTGAAGCTCCCGGTTGTAAAGTTTTAGCAAACATCCTAGTTCATGGGTTATGCATCTGTATGTAAGATTTCCTGTTTAATGAAAGGTAGTTTCCTTATTTCATCTAGTTTTCATCTCATACTGAGGGAGTTCGTGATCGACTGATTCACATGAATTATGGCAATTATGTTGTGATAAAGGATTTATCGTGGCAATATTGGTTTCTCCAGTTTTCTGCGTTTGAATGTAAGAAGATCTTGCATTTAGATGTCTTCTTGTACAGTCTGATGGGAACCTGATGTTTATGACAAACTTTAGCATCTCTCAGATATAAGTCTTCCCCCTACTCACCCTTACTACAAATCATTGTCTGAAGTTATCTAAGACCTCACTTGCCCATGCATGCTTGGCCTAGTTTCGGAGTTAGAACTACATCGTTGTGAGTTAACTTCCATTTGATCACCCCATTAAACAAATCATGACATAAAATTGATGGGCGTTGGGTTCTGCTCCTGCAAGCAATCCAGGAGTGACTTCTGACACTAACAGAGCCCATGGAGGAGGGAGGGACAATGGTCGAAGAGGAAGGGGTTGGGGGTGACGTCGACACAGGAGCTGCCATGTACGATCTCATGGAGGAGGGAGGGACAATGGTCGAAGAGGAAGCAACACTAGTCGCAGACCCAACAACCCACGCCACCTCCCTGGATGCGTGGCCACAGTACAAGCCCACCACGTGACCTGCACAGGTGTCTTCATGCTAGTTTAGCAAAGTGTCTGAATTTCCCTTTGCCTCATAGGGTCTATGGTCATATTTTGTATGTTGTTTTTACATCAAGGTTAGTTGACAAGTCGATTTGGTCTCCCACAAGGGACTGGAATTTTTATGTTTAAGTCTATGTCATTTTAAGACTGGTACCTTAAGACAATGGGCTTTACTTTAACAGGCTGGCTGAACTGGTTTCCCTCCGGGGCAGTTCAGTTCCTACAGTCCGAAACTCATGGGGATACTGTAATTCTTACTTTTTGAAGTCTTTTTATACAAATCTTACTTAAAAAAAAAAACTTAAGTTTAACTTGTGTTACTTATTAAAATTCTTATATCAATACAACATGTTTAAATTTATAAATATAAAAATATAATAACAATATTATGTCATAAATAAGATTTTGTTTTGATATTCTTCTAGAATTATTTCATTTGGTGAAACCATTTACTCAAGGTATGTTATTAAAAGAGTATAATTTATAAATTGAAAGATTAAATCCTTTAAGATTATATATATCACAATTTAATACAAAATTAAGGAAATAGAATGTATTAAAAGATAAGTTAGGAGAATAGTATGTGGAAGATATGGTGTTTTTAGGATTACCATAGGTGCTAGGGTTTTATAGATTTTGTGCCAAGGTTTATCTCTATGGTCCTCTCTATATGGTAAATGGAGGATGATTTGATCGATTTTTCGGATTATCCACTAGAGGACCAACATATTTGATCCAATCTAGTGGATATCCATGGTTCTCTTGACCCTTTTCTATCCAATCCAGTGGTGACAAGGTCCAGGACTGTATAAGTAGATGAGGATTACCTTTTGGGTGACCTGGAAAGGCATTAGAACAGTCATTAAGCTACTGACGTAGCCTCCCTGAGGGTTTAGATGTTGGCTACATATGCATCACCTTGGCAAGGAATTCAAGCTCCACATGGGAAGGTTTATGGAATGTACACCTTGGGATATCGTTTGGGTTAGGGAAATCAACCCTCACATACAAAACCATTAAGGGAATAAACTCTGACATGGGAAGTTACTCCCTAGGCGTTTAGTTCAACTAACTCATCTCCTCTAGATTTGATGTCAGGTTCATTTCGATTTGGGTATGAAAGAGGAATATTTGATGAATTCCTTAACCTGGATCAAGGATTCATTGGTAAGTGTTTAATGGGGAAGCTCATTAGTGGCATTTCCACCATTGATCCCAGGGTGTCAACATGAGAAGGCTTGGGACCAAGGGGACCATGGAACCTTCGAAAGTGCAGGAAGTATATCAAGAGTATGTGAGATGCCATTAACATCCATCTTGGAGATAGTATTAAGCTAAATGAGATCATAGAACTAGAGGATTTAGTGTGTTGATTGGTATATTTTTTAGCAAGAGAATGAGAGGAGACTCTCTAAAATCCTAGTTAGTATAAAACTTAGGTTCTTTCCTTGGTTACAATCTGAAAAGCATGGTACTTGTGAAGGGTTGGTTGGTTTGGAAGTTTAAATCTACAAAAATGTGTGTGGGATTATTCATCATAGGTGAAAATGGGACATTCGCAACATTTGTATTTCAAGAAATGGCACTTGGATTTTGACGCCCTCTTGACCAATCTTGAATATACTCCATTATGGCTAAGGGTGTTAGGGCTTCCTCTAATCCTTTGATCAAAGGAATTTTTTAAGGAAATTGGGAACTCACAGGGCCTCTACTATGAAGTGGACAACTCATTTCGAGACTTTGGTTATAGGGGAATGGCCAGAGTGTTATATGTTTAACAAACACCGTAGTCGAAATTAGCAGCGGTGGACGAGGAGGTGGAGGTGGAGGCAGATGTGGAGGAGGATTCAGCCATGGATGATTGGAAAATAGAAATGGAGGTAATGGGAATGATATTCTATGCTATCGAAGCAGGTTGCAAGGGAGGAGATTACTTAGGACTCTGGAGTCTAGGATGAGCAGAAATTTTGGGAAAAATTGCAATGAAAAATGGTGATGTTGTGCAAAGAAATTTAAGACATGAAACCCTTGAGAGTCGATAACGCTCTCTCTAAGAGTCGTGTTTCAACGCGTTTTCTGTCAAAGAGTCGCGTTTGAATGCATTTTCTGTCAACGAGTCGTGTACAACTCGACAACATCCAAGTAAATGAGAAGATGGACAGTTGGACCTTTGGATCTATGCACGATGACAATGACAAAATATAAAGGACGAGATGCTCTACTGCGCCGGTAAATGCAAAATCCGACCAAATGTGGGGCACCCACCCACACCCACAAACATTTCCATCACCTTACACCGTCATGTTTACTTTACTTTCACCTTCATGCAACTAATTATGAGTTTCTATAATTTTAATTATATTATTATTTACAATGCTTTATGGATCACGTCAATTTCAGTTTTAGGCAGTCTCACCACCTGAAAAACCTGCACTGGTCCACATATCATAGCAATGCATTCGAACCAACACAATTTCACATACAAAGATTCATACCATATTATTTCTCGGTCGGTGGTCATGACATCCACTTTTATTACCATTATACTTTGGCTATTTCATAGCCCATTCACCTCCAGATTAGTCTATAACACAACTCATACATATCTATGCATTATCATCATGTAAATGTGTTCGACCATTGATCCAAGTGGATATCGATGGCCACCCAACTTTTCCAATTGGCTCAAAACAATTTTCTGGCAATTTAGGCAATTTACTATTTTAAGTAGTTTTAACTTCTGGGGCTATTTTGAGGACCTAAATGAAGGTTTTTAGAGATAGAGCTTCTCAATGATATCCAAATACGTGAATGAGTGCCCAAAATGAATCTCCTCAATGACACCTTTCCAACGGGCTATCATACGTCTAAAACAGAGATCATATGCAAAAGTTACGACCCCGGGAAGTTGATGTACTAACTTACCCAAACAGGGCCCACATGACTTTTGGCACTTC
>SNQJ01S0058478.1:115953-131606 GCA_010110895.2 Picea sitchensis | reverse complement strand
TTACATAGTTTTAATGACTTTTGTGGCTTGTCAGTGAAGAGAAATGGAGTGAAAAGAGGTTATTTAATGTCACTTAGTTAGTATGTTTTATGTATTTAAAAATACATTAGATTAATAAGTTACTTATATATTATTAAAAGTGATTTTTAATACTAAAGTGAAATGAAAAGGGCGATAAGGGTCATATTTGATTTAGTCAAAAAGGGGATAAGGGTTACATTTCATTTGGTCAAAAAAGAAAAGTTCCAGAAAGCATGGAGAAAGGATAAAAGGAGGGGTAGAGCCTAACTTTGGCATTATGATTTGATCTCTCATTTTGGAAGTTCTCTTGGAGCCTTTGTTTCGTTAGGGTTTAGAAAACCCTTCGACTATTAGTTTGGATTCGGTGCTGCAATGTCCACCCTAGCTATACAAGAGGGGAATCCACTCAAAATTTCCATTGGATACTAGACGAGAGGGGAATCAATCCATGATTTCCATTGGATCTAGGAAACAAGGAGGTGGATACATCTGGGGTTCTCACTTGAGCTCATTGTGGAGTTTGGATTCATCCTGAAGTGTAACGACCCCATCATTAAGACTACATGCGATGCAAAGCAAGTGCATTTTTTTTTTGTTTTAAGCAGGAAGGAAATCAATGACAACGATGAATCTACACAAATTGACGAAAAACACAACTTACGCATTCAGGAAACAGACAAAAATGACTCAACATACTATCACTTCAGGAAACTGGATGAAACAAGTGTTAATCAAGAGATAGATAAAGATGACTACCCACCCGTCACAAGAAAGACAATGCCTACAAGCTAAGGACAACATCAACAACCCAACACAATGAATTCAATGACCATAACTAGAATCCTCTACGATGCACAAAACCAAATGAATTAATGCGCTACAAAACTAGGTACCAACATCAACTACCACGTACAATATGTACACAACATGAAGCCCAAGACTTCGGCCAAGTTATCATTCACATCTATCCATCAGAGCGCACAATGGTCCCCTCATCAGGATTCACGCTGTCACAAGGCGATAGGCGTGACAGTAACCCTGGCACAACAACATACCTAGACCTTTAACCCAAGCACCCAGAAACAAGTCGACAAGATGCGAGGTGACATCACTCAAATTAAATTGCGCAACCAACCGAAGGAGTTTTGTTTTCTTAAGAGGCACCTTTTTAGGAAGTCTCCCACACTGTAAAATAGACTAATTGAATAATATCTAAAAATTTATGTGCACAGATATTCCATTTTCATTCTCTAAAGTAGAAAGTTATTGAAGGCTAGCTTACTCATAAGTGATATAAGTAATTAGTACTTACATTTTGTTATGCCAAAATAACGTTTACCATCATAGACAAAGTAAGGTAATATGTTAAGAACATGAATTCAAGGGGTTTCCTTTTGGATTAAATGGAACCTCTGCCTCCTCTTATATGTAAGTTTGAAATTTGTTGTCCAGAATCATTATGCTATCTAGCAACGTATGCTAACTAACAATATCACCATCTCATGACTATATGCTAACTATCAACAATAAAATCGTTGTCTAATCAGTAGATAAAATCAATGTATAATAAAATATCCATCCATTAATCTTGTTATATTACTGCTATCCAATTCATTTTGGAAATCTCTAATTAGAAAAGGTTCACAGTCTAACAAAAGATATATATCGCTATCCATTATGCTATTATAATCACTGTATCCAGTCCATTCTAAAATCACTATTTAACAAATATATTATCTAAACCCAATAAAGTCGCTACCTATGAGTACATTATGTGGTTGCATATTAATATATGACATGTTGTCTATTCAAATATGGAATTGTTGTCTATTCAAAAGGTATGGTGTCGCAGAATAGTAAATGCATGACATTGCGAAGTTAATATGGGATACGTTATTGTTGTCTACTAAAGGTATGGTATCGCAGTCTAATAAAGACATGAAAATTATGAGTTAATTATGATATTTAACTCGCCGTCAGATACAATAGGGATTACAAAGCTATCATTTACCTGTTAAAAACACTACCATTGACATGTAAACATGATCTATCATACATGATAGTGCAGTCATACAATATAATATGCACAACATACAAAATCACTGCCATATACAAATCACAACATATAATTTGTTGTCCAATAAATACATAGCATACACATGATACAAAAATCGTTTTCATCGCTGTCATACACAACCCAAATTCGTTTTCATATACAACTTAAAATCGTTGTCATTCTCAGCATAATATCGTTGTCCATGATATGGAAATCCATAACACTAAATCGATGCCAACAATAAACAAGTTGCTATTCACATGGAATCAATGCAATAGTGAAGGATGATGGAAAATTCCCAGTGTAAAGAAGATGAAATCGCTTTGTACAGAAGGATGCAATCGCATGGTAAAGAGAGATGAAATATATGTGTAAGGACTATATAAATTCTCTAGTGAATGGCTTATAAATTTGTTGTGTGTAAACACTGTGTATTATTCCCAGAAATAGTGGTGTATATTTTGTGTAAAGTGCCAAAAAAATCGTTGCATGGAGGTTGGGTAATAAGCCAAGTAAAACATAGAGTAATGTGCTAACGACAATATCATTATCCAAAACAACAGAGTATAGTAACACCATCCAAAAACGCAGAGTGTAAAATGACATCCAAAATACATAACAATATTGCAGACTTATCAAAAACACAGAACCATCAAAAACGTTGTCATGGAGTCATAAACGTAGTGATGTTATGGAAAAATTGATTTGGTAAAAACTATTTGGGAAAAACAATTTGGGAAAATGATTTCTTCAGATATTAATCCTTCAAAGAGTAATCATTCAACTTTAAAAATTAAAACACAAAGTTTAAACACTTCAAGGAAACACAAAGTCGAATCGATTAGTTATGAACCAAACAAAAACGCATAGATACTCCATCACAAGAAGGCACTAAGACTAATCATTCAACAATGGATCAATAAAAAATGCACACATACTGATTCACAAGAAGGCACAAATATTAGATATTAATCATAAGGGAAAAACATATATATAAGTAAGGGATAGATAACTGGGCGAAATTCATCCTTCACTTATTATCCATGCACAAAAAACCAGGGCATTTGAATCTATAGATCTTTAAACACAGGAGTGATGACCGTCGATTCGTCTCCTGACCAACTGTTCAGGAAAAACATAATAACTAAAGGATAAGGGACAAAAGATAAAAATTCAATTCTTCTTTGCAGTAATCAATAAAAAAAACCGCAGAGAAGTCATTGCAATCAGAGGTTGGGTTCACCATGGAAAATCAATTCAAAATACAACGAGCAAGGGGATTACAAATACCATAGGAAAGAAGGTGAAAGAAATCTCATGGCAATGAAATCTTTAACTGAGCATAGAAAAATAACATGTCTAAATTAAATTTCATTGCAAGTAACAACTTTAACAGGCGTACCTTAGCCAAACGCGAGTCCTCTGAAGTTATTGTCTCGCACACGCTCTGTCTAGCTCCCGCTTGCCAAGCGATGTGACTTCACTGGTACCTCCCATCCAATGCTAGGGGTACTCTTCTTCACCCTGAGCCCTCAAATCCACAGAGGGGCCACACACATAATACCATAGAATGATAGCACCCATCTCTCCTCGCAAGGTCGAGCTACCACTCGTTACCGAAGATGGGTATCCGAACAACCACAAGAGAAAGTTCAGTAAAGGATAAATTTCAGCAGTGTAACATTATGCATTAATATGAGATACATACTTCTCCATCATTTTTATATATTTTTTAATAAATTAGTTTCCCAAATTCTCATTAGATTCCTTTTCCATTTAATTAATTTCAAAAAACCTTGTTTGTACACATGTCGCCCCATCCCCTAGTTGCACCAGAAAATGAATTTTATTAATTAATTAAATATTCCTATTTCCCTTACCCACCTAAAGAATTCCTAAAAATGCTCCTAGGTGTCCCAATATTCCCTTACAAAACTTAAATGACTTACACCTTTCTTAATTCCTAGTTGAGTTCATAATTAGAAAGTCCCCAGGGCTAGATTAGAAATTCATCTGTTTCTTTCCGTTTCCCATTTTCTTTAAGTTTCTCTTTTTCCTTAAGTTTCCTATTTCTTTTAAGTTTCCCCATTTTTCCTTAAATTAAAAATTGATTTAGCAAGTCTAGATAAAAACCACCATTTACCCTCTTTTCTTTTTAACTAAAAATTAAATTAGAAAAAATAGATAAAAAAAAATCATTACCCCCTTTTTAAAAAACTAATCTTCCGTTATAATTTTGACTTTAATAATAAGTTTGAATTTCTTACCCCCTTTCTTGTTACATGTTTATTTATTATTATTGTTATTATTATTATTTGACCACAAGTTCTACTTAGTCCTAGGATTTAATTTCACTAGGCTGGGAAACATTGTTTTATTAGAAAAAATGTTTTTAAATATTACTTATCACATCATTCATTTTAAGGCCGACTAGTTTTATTCACTTACATGTTAAAATCGTGATGTTCCCTTCAAGATGCACTATGTTCTCCAAGGGTTCCACTCATCCTTTTTCATTTTTCGTGCACGATGTGACTTTCAGGACGCACTACATGCTCCAAGTGTGTCACTCACCTCTTTCTGTTTTTCTTGTGTGACGTGCCATTTAGGACACACTACATGCTCTAAGGGTGGAAATCGTTTCTTGAATGAATTTGGTAGACCTGAAACCCCTGGAGTCAATACTCTGCCAGGTGATCTTATGGGAGACTAAGGGCCTCTAAGGAATAAGGACCCTGCCTTATTGCGCGCACTTTAAAATCATTGTGAGTGACTGTCACAGTCTTCCCTAATGACATCGTGGGTCTTCTCGAACAATGTAATCGTTAACCTACAGTTCGAGCCACAGCGGGAGTGCTAGTAGGTTGTGGCAGGGCTGCTGCCACACCTCTCTCTCAATGTCTCTGGTTGTCCTGCGTGACCCCTCTACTCCACATGTGAGTCTGGTCGAAAATTTATCGTCAACATGCATCCATCAACTAATCATGTCAGGAATAATAATAAATTATCATAACATATAATCATATGTACATAAGTCACATCAACAACATTCAAACCCAACAGTCCACTCCTTGACTCGATCCGGAGTCCAAAAGGTTTCATCGATGCCTCTGCATCCTCAATGTCCAAATTCCTACACACTTAGGAGATCCCAGTAAATAGCACCTGTGTATGTAAATACAACAAAATAACATATCATCAAATGCATCATATCTCATAGTTATATTCAAAATGACCAATAGTAAAATAACCGAGATCACTTACAAGAAAGTGTCCTCAAAGAATAGGTTCGTTGAGTGTGCGCAAGAGCGAGATGTTACATACAGCCCCTCTTGGTTTAAACTTTGTCCCGAAGTTTCATAGTATATAAGTTCCAAAATAAAGTGTATCATAGTATAATAAGTCTATCTATAAAACAAAATGGAAACTGCTGACGTATATCATATGCATCCTCCCAAGTCGTTGAGTGTGGACTATAGTTGTCCCACTGGACCTTGACCTGATCTACTGTTCGACGCCATAGATGTCGAATGTGATGGTCCATGATATGGGTTGGCTCTTCCATGATCATACCCTCTTCTGATCTTGCAAGGAACTCATGCTAACAATATGAGTAGGATCATTAACATAATGTCTCAAAATAGAGACCTGAAAGACATCATGTGTATGCCTCAAAGAATAAGGAAAGACTAGACAAATAGGCCATGGGCCCTCTCTTTTCCAGAATCTCTCAGGATCCCTCGAACCTAGGAGAGAGTTTAGCACCCTTTCCAAGATTTATCAAACTCTTATGCGGTTTCACCCACAAGAAGACTTGATTGCCAACTTCATAACTACAATTGACATGATGCGCATTGGAATAACTCTACTGGCGATCATGCACTTCCTTGATACTTTGTCTTATAGTTTGCATTGATATTCCATTTCTTGGATCAATTTTGGTGCCACTAGGACCCTATATTCAAGTCAATCCCAACTCAAAGGAATCCTACATGGTCGCCCGTAAATAAACTGAAAAGGTCCCATCTGAATGGTGCTTTGATAACTGTTGTTATACGCAAATTGTACCAATGGAAAGAATTATTCCCAATGCTTTTGTTGGTCCATAATGTACATGCGCATCATAACCTCCAAGATTTGGTTTGCTCGTTTGGTCTTCCCATTTGTATTTTTGTGATACGTGGTACTAAATTTAAGGTGGGTTCCCAAGGCCTCTTGGAAACTAGTCCAAAATCATCTAGTAAACACTGATCCTCGATTGGATATAATCCTCTTAGGCATGC
The DNA here is from genome assembly GCA_010110895.2 of Picea sitchensis. NCBI lineage: Eukaryota > Viridiplantae > Streptophyta > Pinopsida > Pinales > Pinaceae > Picea > Picea sitchensis. The sequence goes on along the minus strand of SNQJ01S0058478.1, from coordinate 125,246 downwards.
CATGCAGCCTTACAATCTCAATGATGAGAACTATAGCTATGTCAGGTGCCTGCTACATCATACACATAATAATAAAATGATAATTGTTTGTCAGAGTGTCGAATAACACAAAAATCGAGTCATTTCCCCTTGCCATCAGTGGAAATCCAACAATGAAATCCATCGAAATGACCTCCCATTTCAATTATGGAATTGCGTGTGGTTGTATTGATCCTGTAGATGTCTATGTTCATCCTTCACCTGTTGACATTCTAGATATCTAGCCACATATTTGACTATGTTTTCCTTCATTCCTTTCCAGAAGAATAAGGGTTTAGGGTCTGCCCTCATCTTCGTGACTCCCGGGTGAGCCATGTAAACTGCTCTGTGAGCCTCATTTAGGATAAAAATCCTCAACTTGAAGTTCGATGGTACGTAAATTCAATTTTTAAATATCAAAAATCTATCATCATCCAATGTAAATCCTTCAAATATTGGTACCATCATGGTGTTTTGTACAGTAAAATCCTTCACCTCTTTGTACCAGTCATCGTTGCACTGTAAAGTTAGAATATTTCCAAGTAGATTTTTCTGAAGAGGCAACACAGAAAATATGTGCGGTCTTCGACTCAACACATCAGTCACTCTGCTCACTATTCCCTTTATGCAAGTAATCTCTAAATCGTAATGGCTAAGGAATTCTGACTAAGGTCGTTGTCACGCATTCAATTTTCTTTCCGTAAAGATGTGTTGTATTCCACACTGGTCCGTTTTTTGTTGAAATTTCCATCCAATCAGGTAATGTCTCTAAACTCTCAAGGAATAAACAATGTATAATAACTCCAAATCATGTGTTGCATAGTTTTCCTCATGACGTCTCAACTTTCTCAAGATGTAAGTGATCACTCAATCGTCTTGCATCAAGACTTCGCCTAAGCCTTCCTTGGATGCGTCAGTGTATACCAATAAGTTGACATCCATGTCAGGGACCTTTCATATTTGTGTTGTTGTCAATAGTTCCTTGAGCCTCTGAAATGCTTCTTCGAATTTCTCGGTCCAAACAAACTTCTTGTTCTTCTTATGCAATTCCGTAATCGGATTTTCTATCTTTGAAAAACCCTCAACGCGTCGTTGGTAGTATCCCACTAAAATCATGAAGTTGTGCACTTCCGGGACATTCGTCAACGCAGACCATTCCATAATATCCTTGACCTTTGTAGGATCCATGGTGATACTTTTGCTAGAGCTGACATGCCCTAAGTAGTGAATCTTCGATTGATAAAACGAGCATTTAGACAATTTCCCATATAATTTGTTCTCTCGCAAACACTGTAGTACCAAGCGCAAGTGTTTTTCATGCTCCTCCATCATCTGAGAGTAAATCAAATATCGTCTATGAATGCTTGGAAAAACTTGTCCAAGTAGTCATGGAACACCCCGTTCATCAAACTCCTAATTACCACTCGGGCGTTCGTTGGTCCAAACGGTAAAACAATAAACTCATAATGTCCAAACCTCATCTTAAATACGGTCTTAGGGACATTGTCCTCCTTGATCTGTAACCGGTGATACCCTCATCTCAAGTTGATATTTTAAAACACTGTCGCACCATTCATATTATAAAACAGATCATCAATCCTTGGCAATAGATACTGATTATTAACCGTTGCCTTGTTCAATTGATGGTAGTCAATGCAGAGTCTCCATGACCTATCCTTCTTTTGTATGAAAATATCAGGTGCACCCCACAATGACACACTTGGATGTATAATTCCTAGGTCCAATAACTCCTTCAGTTGCATTCTCAACTACTGTAACTTCACGGTCGACATCCGATAAGGAGTTCTTTCTATTGGTTCAGTCCCTAGTTTTAGGTCTATGGTAAATTCCAATTCCCTCTCTAGAGGCATTCTAGGTAACTCCTCAGGGAAGACGTCTGCAAACTCTCTCACCACCGGAAGGTGTTCTAGACCTTCAGCTACTCCCTTCTAGTTTAACACAAGGATCACATAAAGATTACATCCCTTGCGCATGCTCTTCCATAGCTGCAAATAAGAGATAAACCTCGGGGAATCCCCCTGGTTCCGACCTACAATCATGCGTCTTTTCTCCTCATCATTGACCAAACTCAACTATTTTTTCTTACAGTTGAGTATTGCCTTGTGCGATTCCAACCAGTCCATACCTATCACAACTTCATAAGATCATAAAGTCGTGACGTACAGGTTTTCCCTGGTGACAAACTCTCCCAGGTTAAGGCTACAGCCCATAACCTTCCCTCCAACCTTTTTTTAGGTTCCAGAATCCATTTCTACAAATCTAAACTCATCATGTTCGACTTCCTTTAGCTTAATTCTTTTTAGCGATCCGCCATAAACGAAACTCTATGTAGCACCTAGATCTATCAAAATACTAAGTTTTTTCTCAGTGAAGGTAAGGAGGCCATTGTTGAGGCACTGATCACTAAGGTGTATTGAAAGTGGATCCTCTCCGGAAGCCATGGTATCCTGGTGAATGTCTATTTGGTGTCTGATGTTGTTGCACACCAGATGACACCTGCCCCACTGGTCTCGTTGGAGTCCTTCCCTGACCCCCTCACATAATATCCTCCTCTGCTATGCGGGCCTTCTAAATGACATCATGCAAGGTTTGAGGCATCATAATCCTAACCTTTGCATGAAGGCTGACATTAAGGCCAAACACGAACCTATTGAACTTAATTTTATCGGTATTCAGGTGCAAATCATCCCAAAGAAGCTCCATAAAACATGCTTGATACTCGGACACCATATGGTCACCCTGTCGCAAGGCATTGAACTCGTTGAGCTGACGCTCAATAAATTCCTCCCATAGATACCTCTCTCAGAACCGTTCCTCGAACAATTCCCATGACACGTCTTTGATGACCATGTTCAATTGTGAAAGGGGTGTCTTCCACCATAGCAGAGTGCTCCCCTTCAGTTGGAAGATCGCCATGTGGACCTTCATGTTGGAGGTATAGTCGCGAAGTGAAAAGAACATCACCGTATTATCCAACCATGCCTCAGCGAATGCATTGTTCGGGGCACTAAAGGACTCGAGAAATTTGACCTTCTCACGTTCGCGGTGAATGCTACCAGTACTGACCATAGCATGCGGTGGACCCTCAGGGGGTGTCGGTGCCCTTGCCTCATCTCTATCCAAATGGTTGATCAGTACCTCAGACATCTGCTAAAAAGACATCCTCAGCCAAACCACATCACCCACATCTATCTGTTCCTATCCGACAACTTTTTCATCTCCCTAGGGGTTAAACCCCTCAGGCATGGATGCTACTGGAGGCATCACGCTTCCTCCCAGATCACCCTGTTGTCTACCTCTGTGGCATACTGTAATCAAGATCACCGTATGGACATGTTAAATTTTTAATTAGCGTTAGTTTAAATACTCAAGGGTTTACTGCAGTGGAAATCATGGTGATCCACAGTCATAGGGTTGAACCCTCTCTGATACCATATGTAACAACGCCATCATTATGAATACATGCGATGCAAAGAAAGTGAATTTTTTTTTTTTGTTTTAAGAAGGAAGGAAATCAACGAAAACGATGAATCTACGCAACTTGACAATGAACACAACTTACGGATTCAAGAAACAGACAACAACGAATCAACATACAATCAGTTCAGGCAACTGGATGAAAAAAGAATTAATCAAGAGATAGATAAAGATAACTATCCTCAAGTCACAAACAAGACAACTCCTACAAGATAAGGCCAACATCAACAACTCGACACAATGACTTCAACGACCAGTAAGTAGAATCCTCTATGGCCCGCAAAACCAAATGCATTAAGGTGCTACAAAACCAAGTACCAACATCAACTACCACATACAATACATGCAAAACGAGAATCCCAAGACTTCGACCAGGTTATCATTCACATCTATCCATCATGGCATGCAATGGTCCCCTCATCAGGATTCATGACGTAACAAGGCGATAGGTGTGACAGTAACCCTAGCGCAAAAACATACCTAGACCTTTAACCCAAACACCCAAGAAACAAGTCGACAAGATGTGAGGTGAAATCACTCAAACTCAATTGTGCAACAAACCAAAGGATTTTTTTTTTCTTAAGAGGCATGTTTTTAGGAAGTCTCCCACACATTACAAAAGTCTAATTGAATAATATCTAAAAATTTCATGTGCATGAATATTCCATTTTCATTCTCTATTGTAGAAAGTTATTGAATGCTAGCTTACTCATAAGTGATATAATAAATTAGTACTTACATTTTGTTATGCCAAAATAACATTTACCATCATAAACAAAGTAAGGTAATATGTTAAGAACATGAATTCAAGGGGTTTCCTTTTGGATTAAATAGAACTTCCACCTCTTCTTATTTGTCAGTTTGAAATTTGTTGTCTATAATCATTATGCTATCTAGCAACATATGGTAACTAACAATATCACCATCTCATGACAATATTATAACCATCAACAATATGCTAATTAATAATATGCTAACAACAATAAAATATTTTTCTAATTAGTATATATAATCGTTGTATAATAAAATCGCCATCCATTAATGTTGTTAAATTACAACTATCCAATTCATTTCAGAAATATCTAAGTAGCAAAGGTTCACAGTCTAACGAAAAATATATATCGCTATCCATATATTACTATCACTTATTCTATTATAATTATTGTATCCAGTCCATTCTGAAATTGCTATTTAACAAATATACTATCTAAACCCAATAAAGTCGTTTCCTATGAGTACATTATGTGGATATCTATTAATATAGGACCTGTTGTCTATCCAAATATGGTATTGTTGTCTATTTAAAAGGTATGGTGTCGCAAACTAGTAAATGCATGACATTGTGAAGTTAATATGGAATACAATATTGTTGTTTACTAAAGGTATGGTATCACAGTCTAATAAATAGATGAAAATGTTGAGTTAATTATGATATTCAACTCGCCGTCAGACATGACAACGATTACAACTCTGCCATTTACCTATTAAAAACATTTCCATTGACATGTAAACGTGGTCTATCATACATGATAGCGAAGTCATACAATATAATACACACAACATAAAAAAATCATTGCCATATACAAATCGATGAATACAATTCGTTGTCTAATAAATACACATCATACACATCATACAAAAGTCGTTGTCATCGATGTCATACATGGAAAAAATTCATTGTCATATATAGCTTAAAATCATTGTCATTCTCAGCATAAGATCGTTGTCCATGATATGGAAATCCATAACACTAAATCATTTTCAATAATAAAAAAGTTTCTATTCACATGCAATCAACGCAGTAGTGAAGGATGGGGGAAAATTCGTTGTGTAAAGAAGATGAAATCGTTGTGTAGAGAAGGATGAAATTGCAAGGTAAAGAGAGATGAAATTGCAGGGTAAAGAGAGATGAAATCTCTATGTAAGGACTATATAAATTTGTTGGTGAATGGCTTATAAATTTTCTATGTGTAAACATTGTGTAATATGCCCAGAAATCGTGGTGTAGATTTTTTGTAAAGTGCCAAGAAAGTCATGGCATTGAGGCTAGGTAATAAGCGAAGTAAAACGTAGAGTAATATTCTAACAACAATATCATTATAAAAAAACACAGAGTATAGTAACACCATCCAAAAACCCAGAGTGTAAAATGCCATCCAAAATACATAGCAATATCGCAGACTTATAAAAAACACAGACACATCAAAACCGTAGTCACACACTCATAAACACAGTGATGTTCTGGAAAAAACGATTTGGGAAAAATGAATTGGGAAAATTATTTCTTCATAGATTAATCCTTCAAAGAGTAATAATTCAAGGATAAACATTCAAACGTAGAGTTTAAACACTTCAAGTAAACACAGAGTTGAATCGATCAAAGATGAAACAAACAAAAACGCATAGATATGTTGGACAACTGAGAGTGGGGGGATGAATCAGTTGTTACTATTCTTAAACAATTATGCTTATTTTAAACTCTTTGCAGAGCACTTAATGAAAATCACAATAATGCAAGGAGGTAATAAATAGAACATTCAACATCAGTCACACATATGAAATATACAGAGACATATATTTCCCGAGGAAACCCATAAAGGGTAAAAACCTCTTCTTCTTGGTATGATAAGTAATCTTTACATTATGTACATTATCATACATATGATCTCCAACTCATTGTAAGGCTACAACCTCTGTTTTGCAAGCTGCAACTTGCTGAGAGCACCAACTCTCTATTTTCTCTAGCACCAACTAGAAGGAAGCACCAACTCCCTGTGTCTCCCTAGCACCCACTAGAAGGAAGCACCAACTACATGGTTTCTCTAGAACCCACTAGAAGGAAGCAACAACTCCTTAAGTGTTCCAACACTAACTGGATGGAAGCACCAACTTCCAGTCACACAGGATTCAACCTGTAAGACAGAGAACAACAGTTCTCCCTTGCACCACCCTGCCACCCTAGTTTCTCTGGCTGCAACCAGATGGAAGCTACAACTCGCTATGTTCAAGCACCCAATTGAACCTCTGAGGAAAATAGTCCTCCCTAGAACCTCCCTACCACCCTGGAGTAGCAAGTTTTTTTTATATTAATTTATCACAGTGATACACTGTTTATCAATTGCTTATCAGTCTCATCACTGTTCTGCTACACTTCTCTTCTCTACCTGCATCAGTGTCTTCCTGCACACCTTCCTTACGCTTTATGTTCTCCTACCTTATTTTATCTCTGCGCCATGTCCCTTCTACACACCATTCCTCTTCTGTGTATTTTAGCTGCTGCACACTACCTCCTTCTACACGCCTGAATCACTCTCAACAACCCACCATCTCTTCTTTGTTATGCCTTCTTATAGTCTTTGTGCACCTTGTGCATCCTATATGCGCAATACTTATGCATTCTCTACACAACGTCATTCTTCTCTGCATCGGGATATTCACTGTGACTCCACATTTGCATGGCTTCACTCCCTCGAGCATAAACACACTCTCTCTGTTCTGCATGCTATCCTCATGTCGAGTCCTCTTCCTTATTATCATGGCAATTCCTCAGCTTCTCTTGAAGTTATACCCATGCGTTCATCATCACTGGGTGTTATGCTAAGATTCCTTAGTCTGTTTAGCAGTCGAGACTCTTCGTCTTCTCTATCATAGTTGAGCTCATCCTCTCTATTGCAGTTACAGAATTCAAGGCTCTTCCATCTATCAATTTCCTCTATAAATAGTTTTCATTCCACTGGTAGATGCCTTGAGACTCTTCATCTTCTCTGGCGATCACCCTGAAGTCTCTTCGAGTCCTCTGATAGAAACCATCATTCGTTTCTAGCAGTTACACTGTGAACCTATTGAGCGTTATGCCTTTGGAACTTTTCACCTTTCCATTCACATGTGGCCTCAAGCGGTGACCACAACCTACACCAAAAGGTGTTTTCACATTTCGGCATTTCACATGTTACAAATTCCTATTGCGAGGAATATCGACTCTCCAATTCACGATCTCTAAAATGGAGCTTGGTTGCACTAGATCGTTCCTCCGTCTTCCACAGATGTGACCACTGGCTATGACCACAACCTTATTCGAAACTGCATTTTGCAATTTTGTGTTTCGCGACTTTGTTGTGAGTCACTCTGACTCTTCCAACTCCCGATCACAAAATGGAGCCTTGCAACTTGCAAGCTCCTTCCTTCACATTCCCACAGTTGTGACCAAGCGTTTATCCATAAAGTTCTTTGGCGATTTCTCATTTCAACATTCCTATATTTCGGCATTCCCGTGGTGAAGTGTTTCGACACTTCCAACTCCCGGTATCCGAAACTTGCACCAAAAGGTGTTTTCTGCATTTTGGCATTCCAACATTTCAGCATTCCTGTGGTGAAGTGTTTCGACACTCCAACTCCCGGTATCCAAAACCTGCACCAAAAGGTGTTTTTCGTATTTCAACATTCTGACATTTCGACATTCGTGTGGTGAAGTGTTTCGACACTTCCAACTCCCGGTATCCGAAACCTGCACCAAAAGGCGTTCTTTGCATTTCGACATTCCTGTGGTGAACTGTTTCGACACTTCCAACTCCCGGTATCTGAAACTTACACCAAAAGGTGTTTTTCTCATTTCGACATTTCGACATTCCGACATTTTGGCATTCCTTTAATGAAGTATTTCGACACTTCCAACTCCCAGTATCCGAAACTCCGAAATGGAGTCATTGTTGATGTGCTTGTTTCAGGATTTCGGGGTTCGCTACTTCAAAAATTAAAGTTCCTTTGATATTTGATTTTCTGGTATGCAAAACTCTAAAATGGAGTCTTTGTTGATGTGCCTGTTTTGGGATTTCGACGTTTCGCATTTCGCAACTTCGGGACTCCTGTGATGAAGAGTCTCGACTTTTGACTCCTACAACTCCTGGTATCCAAAAATCCTAAATGGAGTTTACGCTTTTGATATTTCCATGCCATCATCACTGCTAATCTTCCTTGCCTTCCTGTATTCCATCAAATGAACAAGCACACTCTTGCACTCTGCGTGCATCTCTTCACTATCTCTTCTGGTCTTCACGATCTTTCTCTGCTACGTCTCCCCAAAATACTTGTGGTGCCCACCTGGCACATTGTACCTGTACTCAAGCCATCATCGTTGTTGTACTTGCCATCAATGACAAGCATACGCTACTTGTAAAACATGCCAACAATCTCCCCCTTTGGCATTGATGGAAACAAAGGCACCTAGACCTGTTCTTTTCTCCCCCTTTGACATCAATGTCAAAGAAAACATGCTCCCCCTAAGTTGTTGCAATATTTTTTGGAGGTATCATATATTCAATCAATACAAACTCCCCCTAACAGGATGGACTGTCTTAGGTGTGAGTCGGGATGACACCCAACTTCTGTCGGAGATATTCAAATGGTGTCTTGACTAGGGGTTTAGTAAATATGTCTGCAATTTTTTCTGTGGTTGGAATGTAATGGACCTAAACAATCTGATTGGTGACCTGCTCTCTCATAAAATGGTATTTTATGGTAATATGCTTGGTCTTGGAGTGGAATATAGGATTCTTGGACACACTGATGGAACTAGTTTTATCACAATGAATTGGGATCGGTGCAAGATATTTTACCTCCAAGTCTGCAAGTGTCTGAATCATCTGTAATACCTGAGTGCAATAGGTAGAAGCAACAATGTACTCTGCCTCTGTAGTTGATAAATAAATGGAACCTTGATTTTTACTCAACCATGCCGCTAGAGAATCTCCTAAGAAGAACACACCTTCACTTGTGCTTTT
>SNQJ01S0058478.1:80455-107837 GCA_010110895.2 Picea sitchensis | reverse complement strand
TTTTCCAATTAATTAATTTAAAAAAACCTCGCCCGTACACATGTCGCATGATCCCCTAGTTGCACCAGAAAATGAATTTTATTAATTAATTAAATATTCCTATTTCCCTCACCCACCTAAATTATTCCTAAATATGCCCCTAGGTGTCCCAATATTCCCTTACAAAACATAAATGACTTACACCTTACTTAATTCCTCATTGAGTTCATAATTAGAAAGTATGTAAGGCTATATTCCTTACTAAGTTAGACATTCATCTTTTTCTTTTCGTTTCCCCTTTCCTTTAAGTTTCCCTTTTTCTTTAAGTTTCCTATTTATTTTAAGTTTCCCCATTTTTCCTTAAATTATAAATTAATTTAGCAAGTGTAGATAAAAACAACCGTTTAGCCTCTTTTCTTTTTAACTAAAAATTAAATTAGCAAATGTAGATAAAAACAATCATTACCCCATTTTAAAAAAACTAATCCTCCATTATAATTTTGACTTTAATAAATAAGTTTGAATTTATTACCCCCCTTCTTGTTACATGTTTATTTATTATTATTATTCTTATTTTACGACAAGTTCTACTTAGTCCCATGTTTTAATTTCACTAGGTTGGGTGACATTTTTTGATTAGGAAAATTGTTTTTAAATCTCACTTATCACATCATTCATTTTAAGGTCGACTAGTGTTATTCACTTACCAGTTAAAATCACGATGTTCCCTTCAGGACGCACTACATTCTCCAAGGGTTCCACTCACCTCTTTCCATTTTCCTTGCACGACATGCCCTTTAGGACGCACTACGTGCTTGAAGGGTGCCATTCGCCTCCTTTCATTTTCCTTGTGCAACGTGCCCTTCAGGATGCACTGCGTGCTCCAAGGGTGCCAATCACCTCTTGAATGAATTTGGTAAACGTCAAACCCTTGGATTCAATAATCCGCTAGGTGATATTGTGGGATACTAAGGGCCTCTAAGGAACAAGGCCCCTACCTTATTGTGTGCTCCTTAGAATCATCGTGAGCGACTGTCACAGTCTTCCCACACGAAATCATGGGTGTTATCGAACTAGGTAATCATTAACCTATAGTTCGAACCACAACGAGATTGCTAGTAGGCTATGGAAGGGATACTACAACACCTCTCCCTCAATGTCTTTGGTTGTCCTGCGTGACCCCTCTACTCCACATGTGAGTCTGGTGGACAATCTATCATCATCCTGCATCCATCAATGAATCATGTCAGCAATAATAATCAGTCATAATAACATCTAATCATATGTACATATGTCACACAAACAACAGTCAAACCCAATAGTCCACTCCTTGACTCGATCCAGAGTCCAAGGGGTTTTATCGATGCCTCTACATCCTCAATTTCCAAAGTCTTGCACACTCAGGAGATGCTTGTCAATAGAACCTATCTATGAAAATATAAAAAAATAACATATCATCAAATCCATCATATCTCATAATCATAGTCAAAATGACCAATAGTATAATAACCCAGATTACTTGGAAGCAACTGTCCTCAATTAATAGGTTCTCTCAGTGTGTGCAAGAGAGGGATGTTACATACACCCCCTCTTGGTTTAAAATTCGGCCAGAAGTTTCATAGTATATAAGTGATGAAATAAAGTGTATCACAGTATCATAAGTCTATCTATCAAACAAACTAGAAACTGCTGACGCATATCATATGCATCCTCCTAGGTCATCGAGTGCGGACTATAGTTGTCCCAATGGACCTTGACCTGATATATTGTTCGACATCATAGTTTTCAAATGAAATAGTCTAGGATATGTATTGGATCTATCATGAGCGCAACCTCGTCCCATGCTGCAATGAACTCATGTTAACAATATGAGTAGGATCACTAACATAATGTCTCAAAACAGAGATGTGAAAGACATCATGTGTATTCCTCAAAGAATCAGGAAAGGATAGAAAAATAGGCCAGAGGCCCTGTCTTTTCGACAATCTCTTAGGATACCCTGAACCTAATAGAGATTTTAGCACCCTTACCAAGCTTGATTGAACTCTTATGTGGTTTTACCTGCAAGAGCACTTGATAGCCAAATTCATAACTACGATTGACATGATGCGCATCGACATAACTCTATTGTCGATACTGCTCTTCGTTCATCCTTTGTCTTATAGTTTGCATTGATCTTCCATTTCTTGGATCACTTTTGGTCCCACCAGGACCCTATCCTCAAGTCCATCCCAACTCAAAGGCGTCTAACATAGTTTCCCATAAAGAAACTCGGAAGGTGCCATCTTAATGGTGCTTTGATAGTTGTTGTTATACACAAATTATACCAATGGAAAGAATTCTTCCCAATGATTCTGTTTGTCCATAACGTACATGCACATCATATCATCCAAGATTTGGTTTGTTCATTTGGTCTTCCCGTCTATCTTCGGGTGATATGCAGTACTAAATTTAATTTGGGTTCCCAAGGCCTCTTTGAAACTAGTCCAAAATCGTCCAGTAAACATCGATCCTCGATCAAATATAATCCTCTTAGGCACTCAATGCAGCCTTACAATCTCACTGATGAGAACTCTAGCTATGTCAGGTGCCTACTATGTCATACACACAAGAATAAAATGAGCACTCTTCATCAGAGTGTCGACTGCCACAAAAATCGAGTCATGTCCCCTTATCGTCAATAGAAATCCAACAACGAAATCCATTGAAATGACCTCCCATTTCGACTCTATAATTTCGTGTGGCTGTAGTAATCCTGCCGAATGTCTATGTTCAATATTCACCTGTTGAAATTATAGAAATATAGACATGTAGTTGACTATTTCCACCTTCATTCCTTTCCAAAAGAATAAGGGTTTAATGTCTGCCCTCATATTCATGACTCACGCGTGAGCCATGTACACTGCTTTGTGAGCCTTGTTTAGGATCAAACTCCTCAACTCGTTGTTCAATGGTACGTAAATTCTATTTTTAAATCCCAAAAATCCTTCGTCGTCCAGCATAAATACTTCAAATATTGGTACCATCATGGGTTTTTGTTTGATAAAATCCTTTACCTCTTTGTACCAGTCATCGTCACACTGTAAAGTTAGAATATTTTCACGTAGATTCATGTGAAGAGCCATCACCAAAAATATGCATGGTCTCTAACTCAACGCATATCCCCATCTGTTCATTGTTCCCTTTATGCAAGTAATCTCAAAATCATACTCGCTAAGAAATTCCGACCAACTCTGTTGTCACGGGTTCAAGTTTCTTTACATATATCTTATGTAGTCCACATTTGGCGTAGACCCCCTTCCCTTGAAAGGGCTGCTCGACCTCGTGATCTTGGATCATTTGAAATTATGAGTCGGAACAACTGCTTGGGTCTCTACGAGCACCCGAAATTACTCTACCCACACACATAGGTTTCTTCCACAAGTGACCATGGATATGACCGTGGCTTTACCTCTTTGCGGTTTTCACTTCGGCGATATCCTAAACCATTCCCTCAAATTTTCCCAAAGCGCTTGTCTCCAAGCTTTCAAACTCTCGCCATGCGTATCCTTAGATTTGTTGGCCCCACTATGGTTTGAACTTTGCTACCTTGTGGAATCCTAGGCCTTCCGCCCACAACCTCTGACCTTTTGATTCCCCACCTCCTTAATCTATTTCCATGTGTTCTTCTGCAATGAATGACTGGGATTGAATCATGACTTTAGACTTCACGACCCTGCTTTCATTAAGTCCTCGAAATTTTCGAACTCCGAAATATTGAAACACTCCATGGTTATCTTTCGTCTAGATTTACCAGATCTACTGTTCTGGAATCGTTCACCTTCCCCGAGAACAAATCTCTCATTCACTGTCTTTTAGTGAGGACTTCAGGAACTTCTTCTCTTGAATATTTTTTGACGCTCTCCCTCCTAAACTTTAACTTTCTCGGGTTCCCTTGAACACTTATTTAGACACTTAGTCGAAATATCTATCTGTGCACACCTTGAAAAATAATTTCATCCACATCTCGACTTCTCTATGTCTCCAACATCTTCTGTCTCTCCTGACTGAAATCACGCTATCCCACCAAATATTTAGAGTTTTAACATCCATCACACACTCCTTGTGGACAACGATGCTCTCCTTGGAGACATAAGTTCACTATCTCTTCTGATCTTTTGAGTCGAAACAGAGTTGGTCATGCACTCCTTGCGGACACTATGCACACCTTGCACTTGCTCAACGAAGAGAAATGATTTAAACTTATCTATCACTCACAATGACTCATACATTCAAAAAATAAAATGCGGTCATGGATTCAAGAACAAGAAATAACAGATAATTCCAAAATAACAGAGAGTCTACCATTCATTCAGACAGATAGACGCATAACAACACACATTTGGGACAATGTTCCTCTGTTATATTCATCCAACTGAACTTACATACATACACTATTCTTTAGTAATCCTTAAGCTATTCAAGATAGATTCAACTACTCCTTGGTTCTCTTCTATCATCAACAACAACTACTGGGCAATATTACAAAGATTTATACAAAGCGGTTCTCTTCGAGCCTTTCCCTCCAACTAATCTATGCTATCCTTTCAAAATTAAATGCTATCAACTACTTAGCACCTATTACAATAAATATTGAGTCAAACATATAAGAGGACAAGCTCAAAATATATACTGCGATCCAATTCATAAAACAAAATACATTCCCCATCGATCTTACGTGATGGCTCAACCTCTAATTATTAAAGAAGTTCACAACTCAATTTTTTTTCCAGATATTACATTAAGACATTGATCTTTGAAATTCAAAATATTTCAAAATATTCACTAGTGTGCTCAGCTCTCTTCCATGCTTTTTCTTTGTTGGCGATGCTCCTACATCATACTCCCTTGGATGAAAAAATGCATGCACTCCTATCCATGAGATCCTGCACCGATATTCCATGCTTATGGATCTCTACTTCACCAACCCAACTGACATCTTCTATTGGTCGTCCTTTCCACTTTACCAAGTATTCAAAATATGTCTTCCTTATGGTCTTCTTACTAACTCGTTGATCTATGATATTTTCCAACTTGTGATTCTCTGTTACAAGAATCTGTTTCTCCCACTGGATCCTCCCTTGATGTTCAAATCCTTCGAATCAATCCTCCCTATAGGTATAGAGGACCCCAATGTTGAATATGGGCGATATACCCACATCTCCTGACAGTTCCAATTCATAAGCATTCTTGCCAAACCTCCTCAGGATTTTACACGACCCTATCTTCTTCAACTTCATCTTATTGTATGTTCCCCTTAGGAATATTTCCTTCCTTGGATGTGCTAGAACTTGATCTCCAACTTCAAATTCAAGTTTCCTCCTATGTTGATCAGCTCTGTGCTTGTATTCACTGATACTCTTCTTCAACTGCTCCCTGATCTGATTGTGAAGTTCTTATATCTCTGCAGTGAAATATTCATCTCCCGCACTTCTAAATTTTCTCTGCTTTAGGTATTTTAACTCCAATACTCCTCTCGGATTCACTCCATACACGATTTGAAATGGAATTTTCCCAGTTCTCCTATTCACTGAATCATTATATGAAAACTCAACGTGTGTTAGAGTAAACCCACTGACTATGGTGTTCAGTGACCAAACTCCTTAGAAACTCTCCTAAGATTCTATTCACCACTTCGGTCCATCCATCCGTTTGCGGATGATATGCAAAACTTAAAGATAGATTTGTCCCCAAATTTTTCCACAATGTACTCCATCAATGGCCAACAAATTTGGTATCCCTTTCTGAAACTATACTCCTGGGAAATCGATGGAGTCTCACAACTTCTTTGAAAAACAAATTCGCAAGATGCTTTGCATCACTGGTCTTCTGGCATGGGATAAAGTGTGACATCTTCAAAAATATGTCCACCACCACAAACATGGACTCACTTTCTCTCTTTATCCTTGGCAATCCCAACACAAAATCCATGATTATTCCATCCCAAGGCCTCTCTAGAATAGGCAATGGTTGATACAATCTATTGTTTTGTTTCTTCCCCATGGCATACTGACAAATCTTGTAATTTTTCACAAATCTATTTACCTCTGCTCTCATACCTGGAGAATAATATGAACTGGCTAATCAGGAAAATGTTTTGTCAGGGGAAAAATTTCCAGCTAAACCTCCGCTGTGATTTTCCTTCATCAAATTCTCCCTCATTCAGCATCTAGGTATGCACAACTGGCATCCTTTGAACAACAACCCATCTCGAATCGGGTATTCGGCTCACTAGCCTCTGTCTCTGAGCATGGGATTCACACATGCTTCATATGCTTCTCCAAAGTCTCGATCACTGTGGCACATTTCTTTAAGGTGGTCAAACCCCAAGGTCTTGACTTAAAAATTTTGTAGAATCAAAATTCTTCTGCTCAATCCATCAACAACTTTGTTAGCATTTCCAGAAATATGTTTAATGACAAAAGTGAAATTTTTCATAAAATCTATCCAGTTGGCATGTTTCTGGTTTAACTTCTCTTGTCTTGTTATGAATTGCAAAGCATGGTTATCACTATACAAAACAAACTCCTTCGGTACACGATAGTGCCTCCATTTCTTCAAGGCTTGAATTATGGCATACAAATATTTTTCATATGTGGAGTAATTATTTTTTTATTCATTCAGCTTCTCACTGAAATATGCAACACGTCTGTTGTCTTGACTTAATACCACTCTGATTGAAACTCTACTCACATCGCATCTTACCTGAAATCTCTTTCTGAAATCCGGTAAAACTAGAATTAGTTGTTCCATTATTTTCTCCTTCAATATGTTGAAGCTCCTCTCAACCTCTTTTGTCCATTTGAAAGACTTGTGTCTTTTCTTCACTGTATCCATCATCTGAGCACTAATACCACTAAAATTTCTAATGAACTTCTAATATAAACTTGTTAATCCATGGAAGCTTCTTACCTCAAAGGTATTCTTTGGTGACGACCATTCTTTGATTGCTTTCACCTTTTTGAGATCCATCTTCAGCTCATTCAAAGAAATGACAAAACCTAAGTAAATGAGTTATGTTTTCATGAGAGAGCACTTTTTCAGATTAATTAATAGCTTATATTGCTACAGTCTCCTCACCACCAATGTCAAATGTCTCAAATGATCCTCCTTATTCTTGCTAAATACCAGTATATCATCTAGATATACAATTACGAACTTACCAATGAAATCATTCAACACTTCATTCATCAACCTCATAAAAGTACTTAGGGTGTTCATTAAGCCAAATGGAATAACAAGTCATTCCTACATCCCCTCATTTGTCTTGAATGTTGTTTTCCACTCATCATATTCCCTCATCCTTCTCTGGTGATATCCACTTTTTGAATCTATTTTTGAAAAATAGTTAGCTCCACTTAGAAAATCCATCAAGTCATCCATCCTTGGTAATGAAAATTTGTATCTGATGGTGATCTTGTTTATGGCCCTCTAGTCTGTACACATTATCCATCCTTCATCCTTCTTTGGACTTAATACAATTGGTACTGCACATGGACTCAAGATTTATCTGACCAATCCCTTGTCTAATAGATCTTGAACCTATCTCTTTACTTCCTCATTCTCTTGAGGTGTCAACCTATATGCTTCTTTATTCGGTAGGTTTTCTCCTGGTATCAAGTCAATGTGATGATTGATGCTTTTGATAGGTGGAAATGAGTTTGTCAACTCATCCACTACAATGTCATCAAAATTCTCTAACAGTTCTTGAAATTCCCCAGGAAAATATTCCATTGAAGTACTGATAAGGATAACCCTCAGCCTCCTCACTATAGAAAATTGCACCTGATGTTCCTTCTTTACTTCATTCAGGAGTTCCTTCCCACTCATGAGAAGTATTCGCATACTGGCTTCATATTTCACTTTCTTTTCTTCAATTGGTAGTGACATGTGTGTCCTACCATTCTTCTCTAAGGTGTAGGTATTCCTCCTCCCATCATGAATAACATTCCTGTCATATTTCCAGGGTCTTCCCAACAAAACATGACATACATCCATGGGAATCATGTCACACATAATATGATCCCTATATCCTCCTATTTTAAATTGGAACAGACATTGTTTAGTAATGGTTACCTAATGACCTTTCTGCAACCATGAGACCTTATATGGTGTCAGATGTGAAGTCGTCTCCATCTCTATATTTTCCACCATTTATGTGGATACTAAGTTGTCAGTGCTCCCACTATCAATTATCACCTTTAAAACCCCGTCCTTTGTTTTGCAAGCTATTCTGAACACATTGTTCCTTTGAGTTGGATTTTCAATTTCTGGTTCCTGCTTCAAAAGAACCTTCTTCATCATAAAGGAATTCCCATCCTCTGCACCTTCTACCTTAACATCTTTCTTTTTTGATTCTGAAATGTGAGCTTCCCCTCCTTTCTTCCTCTCGAGACAATCCCAAGACATGTGTCATGTTTTTCCACTAGAATAACACATTACCTCTCCTCCTCTTCCTCTTCCTCTTCCTCTGGGAAAATAACTTCTACCACCACTCTTACTTCCTTGGTAACTTCCTCCTCTCTCAGAGTGACTATGTGATTTATTCACCTCATCTTTGGGATTCTGTAACTTATCGTGGGCAAATCCTTTGCCTCTGTTCAAACTTCGACCTCTGTTTTGTTGACTCTACTTCTTATCCAACTTCTCTTCTACCTTCAACGCCATTTGATACGCGTCCTCCACTGTCTTGACTATCACCATATTGATTTCGACCTAGATATCATATGTTAGGATATTAATGTATCTGAAATCTTTCTCTTTGTCTATCTCTCTCTCTGTCCAGCTCTAATATTCAATTTGTAGAACTCTTCTGTGTACTCCACAGTCAATCCTCTCTGTCTCAGGTTATACATCCTCCTGAATAGATTTATTTGGTAATCCTTGGGCATAAATTTCGAATTCAACTTGGATACCATTCGATCCAAAATATTGATCTTCTATTTTCCTTTTCTCCTCCAATCAACCTTCAGTTCATCCCACCATAGTGTTGCATGTCCTTTCATCCTAGTGAAAAAATGTCTTACCTTTTTATCCTCTTTGATCTTCTCATAGTCGAAATAATTATCAATTTCTCGTATCCAATCAAGCAATTCTTTCATGTCTAAATTTACTTCATACATAGGGATGTCAATATTCGCTCTGGAACCCAATTTCAAAACCGCTCTCAGTAGGCTTTCTTCCGTAGCATCCTCAGCTACAACTTACTCATCTTCTACTTCTTCATTTTCTTCCTCGCTAACATATCCAGGATCAGATGCTCTCCTTTGGGCTGTCTCCATGGCATCCAGTCTCGCACATAATTCTATCATTTCTCTTTCCATAGCTCTGTTGGATAGAGGTGGATCAACACATCTTCTAGGAAACATTGTGTTGATGCTTCTGATACCCCTCTGTTGATATCATTCTCCTCCTCAGTCTCCTCCTTTTACATAAATCAATTATGTGAAAGCTCTAATACCACTGATGGAGCAGACCCCCTTCCCTTCAAAGTGCTTCTCGACTTCTCGGTCTTGGATCGTTTGAAATGATTAGTCAGAACAACTCCTTGGGTCTCTATGAGCACCAAAACTTACTCTACCCACACACACAAGTTTCTTCCGCAAGTGACCATTGCTATGACCCTGGGTTTACCTCTTTGCGGTTCATACTTCGGGGACATCCCGAATCCTTCCCTCAACCTTTCCCAAAGTGCTTGTCTCCAATCTTCTGAACTATCTCCACACGTCTCCTTAGATTCATCAACCCCACTATTGTTCAGACTTCGTGACCTTGTGAAATTCTAGGCCTTCCACCCACAACTTTCCACCTTCTGATTCTTGAACTCCTTCATCCATTTCCACATGTTTTTCTGCAATCAATAGATGGGATTGAATCGTGAATTCATACTTCGCAACTCTTATTTTTTTAAGTCCTCGAACTTGCCGAACTCCGAAGTACTGAAACACTCCATGGCTATATTCCATGTAGTTTTACCATATCTAATAGTCTAGAATCATTTTCCTTCCCTGAGAACAAATATATCATTCACTGTATTTCAGTGAAGACTTTATGAAATTCTTCTCTTGAATATTTTCTGTCGTTCTCCCTCTTGAGATTTAACATTCTAAGGTTCCTCTGAACACTTCTTTCAAAACTTAGTCGAAATCTTGATCTGTGCACACCTTGCAACAGATATTCATCCACAACTTGACTTCTCTATGTGGATGAATTCACACTCCTTGCAACTATTCTCCAACTGCTTCTGTCTCTCATGACTGAAATCATACTATCCCTCCTAATATTTTGAGTCTGAAACTTTGTCACACACTCCTTGCAGATGTCGATGCACTCCTTACAGACATAAGTTCGCTATCTCTTATGAGCTTTCAAGTCAAAACAGACTCGGTCATGCACTCCTTGTGGACACTGTGCACACCTTGCACTTTCTGAGCGAATAGAAACGATTTAAACTTATATATCCCTCACAACTACTGATATATTCAACAAAGAAAATGCGGTCATGGATTCAAGAACAAGAAATAACAGAGAATTCCAAAATAAAAGAGTCTACCATTCATTCAGATAGATAGACGCATAACAACACACATTTGTGACAATATTCCTCTGTTATATTCATCCAACTGAACTTACATACATACACTGTTCTTCACTACTCCTTAACCTATTTAAGATATATTCAACTACTACTTGGTTCTCTTCTATCAGCAACAACAACAACTATTGAGAAATATTACAAATCTTTATACAAAGAGGTGCTCTTCGAGCCTTTCCCTCCAACTACTCTATACTATCCTCTCATAATTAAATGCTATCAACTACTTAGCACCTATTACAATACATATTGAGTCAGACAGATAAGAGAACAAGCTCCAAATTTGTACTGCAATCCGATTCATAAAAAAAAATACATTCCCCATCGAACTTAATCTATGGCTCAGAATCTGATCATTAAATAATTTCACAACTCAAAACGTTTTGTCATATATTACATTAATACATTGATCTTTGAAATTCAAAATATTTCAAAATATGCGCGAGTGCACTTAGTTTCTTCCATGCTTGTGCTTTGTTGGCAACAGGGATGATTTTAGGGGCTAAATTTCGCTCATGGACTAATTTTCATGGTTTTTCCCCAAAAACAATTCGTTATTCTAAAAATGATTCAGCCAATTTCTATAGGATAAAATTATTTTACCTTAAAATTTGCCAAAATTTCATACAAACTATATAAAAGCCTTATAAATTTGATATTTTTACAATAATATCGCCAAACGTTTATAGTTGGCATATGAAGGATTAGTAAGATTCGCCAAGGTTTCAACATTTTAAAATAAATTTCCATCCTTAAAATCATCCCTGGTTGGCGATGCTCCTGCATCAATAGTAGTCCGTTTTTAGTTCAAATTTCTGTCCAATCAGATAATGTATCCAAACTTTCAAGGAATAAACAGTGGCTAACAACTCCAAATCATGCATCGCATAGCTCTCCTCATGTCGTCTCAACTTTCTTGAGATGTAAGCGATCACTCGATCGTCTTGCATCAACTCTCTTACTAAGCGTTCCTTGGATGCATCAGTGCATGCCAAGAAGTCTGCGTCCACGTCAGGGACCTTTAGTATTGATGTTGTTGTCAACAACTCCTTGAGCCTCTGAAATTCTTCTGCGCATTTCTCGGTCCAAGCAAACTTCTTGTTCTTTTTCTACAATTTTGTAATCGGATTTTCTATCTTCGAAAAACCCTCGATGTACTGTCGGTAGTATCCCGCTAAAAACATGAAGCTACACACTTTTGGGATTTTTGTTGGCACATTCCATTCCATAATAGCCTCGACCTTTGATGGATCCATGAAGATACCTTCATTGGAGATGACATGCCCTAAGTAGTGAATATTCGATTTCTAAAATGAGCATTTAGATAATTTCCCATACAATTTGTTCTTTCATAAACATTTTAGTACCAAGCACAAGTGTTCTGCATCCTCCTACATCATCTGAGAGTAAATCAAATATAATCTATGAATACTTGGATGAACTTTTCCATGTAGTCATGGAACACCCCATTAATCAAACCCATAATTATCCTTGGGGGGTTCGTCAGTCCAAACGGTAAAACAATAAACTCGTAATGTCCAAACCTTGTATTAAAGGGAGTCTTAGGGACTTTGTCCTCCTTGATCTGTAACTGGTGATACCTTGATCTCAAGTTGATCTTTGAAAACACCATTGTGCCCTTCATTTGATCAAACAGATCATCAATCCTTGGCAATGGATATTGATTCTTGATTGTTGCCTTGTTCAATTGGCGGTAGTCAATGCAGAGTCTCCATGACCCATCCTTTTGTATGAAAATATCAAGCACACCCCACGGTGACACACTTGGAAATATAATTCCTAGGTCCAACAACTCCTTCAGTTGCATCCTCAACTCCTGTAACTCGAGGGTCAACATCTGATAAGGCGTTCTTGCTATTGGTTTAGTCCCCAATTTTAGGTCTATTTAAAATTCCAATTCCCTCTCTAGCGACATCCCAGGTAACTCCTTAGGGAAGACATCAAAAAACTCTCTAGCCACTGGAAGGTGTTCTAGACCTTCTTCTACTCCCTTCTTGTTTAACGCAAGGATCGCATAAATCTTACATCCCTTGTGCATGCTCTTCCATAGATGCAAAGAAGAGATGAACCTCAAGGAAACCCCTGGTTCCAACCTACAATCACACGTCTTTTCCCCTCATCATTGACCAAACTCAACCGTTTTGTCTTGCAGTTGAGTATCACCTTGTGCGATTCCAACTAGTCCATACCGATCATGACTTCATAAGTTCCTAAGGTCATGACTTACAGGTTTTCTCTAGTGACAAACTCTTCCAGGTTAAAGATATAGCTCGTAACCTTCCCTCCAACCTTTTATTTCACTCCAGAAGATATTTATACAAATATAAACTCATCATGTTCGACTGCCCTTACCTTAATTCCTTTTAGCATTGCGCCATAGATGAAACTCTCTGTAGCACCTATATCTATCAAAATACTAAGGGTCTGGTCAATGATGGTAAGGAGGTCACTGCTAAGGCGATGGTCATTGAGGTGTTATGAAAGTGTATCCTCTCTGGAAGCCACAGTATCCTGGTGAATGTCTATCTGATGTCTGATGTTGTTGTGCACCAGATGACACCTACCCCGCCGGTCTCGCTGGATTCCTACCCTGACCCCCACTGATAAGATAATGCTCTCTTATGAGGGCCTTCTGAACAACATCATGAAAGGTTTGAGGCATCATAATCCTAATATTTGCACGAAGGCTGACATTAAGGCCAAACACGAACCTGTTGACCTTAACTTTCTTGGTATTCAGGTGCAGAGCATACCGAAGCAGCTTCATAAAATGGGCCTCATACTCGAGAACCGTATGACCATCGTGTCTCGAGGCATTGAACTCGTTGAGTTGACGCTCAATAAATTCCTCCAATAGATACCTCTCTTGGAACCATTCCTCGAAAAAGTTCCCATGACACGTCTTCGATGACCAGGTTCAATTATGGCAGGACCATCTTCCACCATAGAAGAGCACTCCCGTTAAGTTGGAAGACTTCCATGATGAATTTCATGTTGGAGCTATAATCGTGAAGTGAAAATCACATCGCCATATTCTCTAACCATCCCTTGACGACTGCATCGTCCGGGGCACCAAAGGAATTTTGAAATTTGACCTTCTCGAGTTCGTGGTAAATGCTACCAGTACCGACCGAAGCATGTAGTAGACGCTTAGGGGGTGTCAGTGCCTTGGCCTCATCTCTATCCAAACTTGATCAGTTCCTGAGACATCCACTCAAAATACCTCCTTAGCCCAACTAGATCACCCACAACTATCTGTTCCTTCCTGAAAACCTGTTCATCTCCCTAGGGGTTAGACCCCTCATGCATGGATGTTACTAGAGGCATCACACCTCCTCCCCTAGCACCCTGTCGTTTGCCTCCACGACATCCTCTAATTGGGATCACCGCATGGACACATTAAATTTTTAATTAGCACTAGGTTAAATACTCAAGGGTTTACTGAAGTGGAAAGCATGGAGATCCATGGTCATAGGGTTGAAACCACTCGGATACCATATGTAACGACCCCATAGTTACAACTACATGCGATGCAAAGCAAGTAAAGTTTTTTTTTTTTTTTTTAAGCAGGAAGGAAATCAACGACAAAGATGAATATACCCAACTTGACGATGAACACAACTGATGCATTCAGGAAACAAAGAACAATGAATCAACATACTAGCACTTCAGGCAACTAGATTAAATAAGTGTTAATCAAGAGATAGATAAAGACGACTACCCGCATGTCACAAGCAAGACAACGCCTACAAGATAAAGACAATCAACAACCCGGCACAATGGCTTCGAGGACCAGTAACTAGAAACCTCTACGACGCGCACAACCAAACGCATTAAGATGCTACAAAACCAAGTACCAACATCCACTACCACATAGAATACGCCCACAACGGGAAGCCCATGACTCCAACTAGGTTATCATTCACATATATCCATCAGGGTGTGCAATGGTCCCCTCATCAATATTCTCTCCATCATAAGGCTATAGGTGTGACAGTAAACCTGGTGCAACAACATACGTAGACCTTTAACCCAAGCACCCAAGCAACAAGCGGACAAGGTGCGAGGTGACATCACTCAAATTAAATTGTGCAACCAACCGAAGGATTTTTTATTTCTTAATAGGAACCCTTTTAGGAAGTCTCCAACACTGTAAAACAGATTAATTGAATAATATCTAAAAAAATTCATGTGCACGGATATTCCATTTTCATTCTCTATAGTAGGAAATTATTGAAGGCTAGCTTACTCATAAGTGATATAAGAAATTAGTACTTACATTTTGTTATGCCAAAATAACGTTTACCATCATAAACAAAGTAAGGTAATATGTTAAGAACATAAATTCAAGGGGTTTCCTCTTGGATTAAATAGAACTTCCACCTCTTCTTATCTGCCAGTTTCAATTTTTTTATCCAGAATCATTATGCTATCTAGCAACATATGCTAACTAACAATATCGCTATCTCACGGCAATATGCTAACTATCAACAATATGCTAACAACAATAAAATCGTTGTCTAATCAATAGATAAAATCGTTGTATAATAAAATCGCCATCCATTAATGTTGTTATATTACTACTATCCAATTCATTTAGGAAATCTCTAATTATCAAAGGTTCATAGTCTAACAAAAGATATATATCTCTATCCATATATCTCTATCTATTATGCTATTATAATTACTGTATCTAGTCCATTCTGAAATCACTATTTAACTAATATACTATCTAAACCCAATAAATTCGTTGCCTATGAGTACATTATGTGGTTGTCTATTAATATATGACATGTTGTCTATCCAAGTATGGTATTTCTGTCTATTCAAAAGGCATGGTGTCGTAGACTAGTAAATTCATGACATTGCGAAGTTAATATGGCATACGCTATTGTTGTATACTAAAGGTATGGTATCGCAGTCTAACAAATACATGAAAATGCTGAGTTAATTATGATATTCAACTCGCCGTCAGACACAACAACGATTACAATGTTGTAATTTACCTCTTAAAAATGTTCTCATTGACATGCAAATGCGATCTATCATACATGATAGCGCAGTCATCCAATATAATACACACAACATACAAAATTGATGCCATATACAAATCACTGCATATAATTTGTTGTCTAATAAATACATAGCATACACATCATACAAAAATCAATGTCATCAATGGCATACACAACACAAATTCGTTGTCATATACAGCTTAAAATCATTGTCATTCTCAAGATAAGATCATTGTCCATGTTATGGAAATCCATGACACTAAATCATTGTCAACAGTTAAAAAGTTGCTATTCATATGCAATCAACACAGTAGTGAAGGATGGGGGAAAATCCGTTGTGTATAGAAGATGAAATCGATGTGTAGAGAAGGATGAAATCGCAAGGTAAAGAGAGATTAAATCGTAGGGTAAAGAGAGATGAAATCGTTATGTAAGGACTATATAAATTCGTTGATGAATGGCTTATAAATGTTTTGTGTGTAAACACTGTGTATTATTCCCAAAAATCGTGGTGTAGATTCTTTGTAAAGTGCAAGAAAGTCATGGCGTGGAGGTGGGGTAATAATCCAAGTAAAAGGTAGAGTAGTATGCTAACAACATTATCATTATCCAAAAATGTAGAGTATAGTAACACCATTAAAAAATGCAGTGTGTAAAATTACATCCAAAATACATAACAATATTGCAGACTTATAAAAAACACAAACACATCAAAAACACAGTCACATAGTCAGAAACGCAGTGATGTTCTGGAAAAAATGATTTGGTAAAAACTATTTGGGAAAGACGATTTGGGAAAATGATTTCCTCTGACATTAATCCTTCAAAGAGTAATAATTCAAGGTTAAACATTCAAACGTAGAGTTTAATCACTTAAAGGAAACACAGAGTTGAATCGATCATAGTGAACCAAACAAAAACACAGAGACACTGAATCACAATAAGGCGCTAAGCCTAATCATTCAACAATGGATCGAAAAAAAACGCACTGATACTCATTTACAAGAAGGCACAAATATTATAGATTAATCATAAGAGAAAAATGCAGAGATAAGTAAGGGCTAGATAGCTGGGAAAAATTCATCCTTCACTTATTATCCATGCACAAGAAAGCAGGGCATTTGAATCTATACTTGTTTAAACACCAGAGTGGTGACCGTCAATTCAGCTCCTGGCCAACTGCTCAGGAATAGACTAATAATTGAAGGATAAAGGACATACTTTAAAAAATCAATTCTTCTTCGCATTAATAAATAAAAACAAACGCAGAGAAGTCATTGCAATCAGAGGTTGGGTTCGCCACGAAAAATCAATTTAAATTACAACAAGCAAGGGGATTACAAATATCATAGGAAAGCAGGTTAAAGAAAGATGATGGAAATTAAATCTTCAACTGAGAACCGAAAAATAACATGTGTAAATTAAATTTCATTGCAAGTAACAATTTTAAGAAGCATACCTTAGCCAAACACGAATGCTTCGAAGTTGTTGTCCTGCACGCGCTCCATCCATCTTTTGCTTGCCAATCGATGTGACCTCACTGGTACCTCCCAACCAATTCTAGGGGTACTCTTCTTCCCCCTGAGCTCCCTGAACCACAAAGGGGACAAACACACAATACTAGAGAATGCTAGGACCCATCTCACCTCGCAAGGTTGAGCTACCACTCATTACCCAAGCTGGGTATCCCAACTCCCACAAGAGAAAGTTCAGTCAAGGTAAAATTTCAGCAGCGTAACGTTACACATAAATATGAGATTCAAACTCCTCCTCCTCCATCCTTTTTATAGATTTTTTAAGTAATTATTTTCCCAAATTCTCATTAAATTCCTTTTCCATTTAATTAATTTCGAAAAACCTCACTGTACACATGTTTCTCGATCCCCTAGTTGCACCAGAAAATCAATTTTATTAATTAATTAAATATTCATATTTCCCTCACCCACCTAAATCATTCCTAGGTGTCCCAATATTCCCTTACAAAACTTAAATGACTTACGCCTTACTTAATTCCTAGTTGAATTCATAATTAAAAAGTCCCTGATGCTAGATTCCTTACTAAGTTAGAAATTCATCTTTTTCTTTTTGTTTCGCCTTTTTTTTTCAGTTTCCCTTTTACCTTAAGTTTCTTATTTATTTTACTTTTCCCCCTTTTTCCTTAAATTAAAGATTAATTTATCAAGTGTAGATAAAAACAACCATTTACCCTCTTTTCTTTTTAACTAAAAATTAAATTAGCAAAAGTAGATAAAAACAATCATTACCCCCTTTTGTAAAAATTAATCCTACATTATAATTTTGACTTTAAGAAATAAGTTTGAATTTATTTATTTATTTATTTTTTTACTGGGGGAATCGACAACTCGCGGTTCTCATACTCGCGTGACATGGGGTCGATCCCTAGGCGGCTACCACTATAACCCCAAGTGCAACCACCCAACCCAGAAGAATGACGCACGAGTAAGTCCGGGTGAGAATCGAACATGAGACTTCATTTTACAAATTTCCTTCCATTTACACGGCACTTGCCAATCCGTCTACACCCGTGCAGGCTTAAAGTTGAAGGACATGGGGGTGGGCCTTGATCCACTTATGTGTGCATGGGTCACGATACCATTTATTATAGTATCTCTAGGTGCAACCACACGTTCGGCCACTACCTCAAGGTGTCCCCATGGCTCCAGGTAAATCCCTCACGAGAATTGAACCTTTCCCAACGGTGAAAAACTCCTCGCTTTCCACCATTGGATCCAACCCCTTTGGGCAAGTTTAAATTTATTACCCCCCTTCTTGTTACATGTTTATTTTTATTATTATTATTTTTTTTACCACAAGTTCTACTTAGTCATAGGTTTTAATTTCACTAGGTTGGGTGACATTTTTTTATTAGGAAAATTGTTTTTAAATCTTACTTATCACATCATTCATTTTAAGGATGACTAGTTTTATTCAGTCACCAGTTAAAATAACGACGTGCCCTTTAGGATGCACTACGTGCTCCAAGGGTTCCACTCACCTCTTTTTTTTTTCCTTATGAAATGTTCCCTTCAGGGCGCACTACGTGCTCCAAGGGTGCCACTCGCCTCTTTTTGTTTTGCTTGCGCGACGTATCCTTCAGGATGCACTACGTGCTCCAAGGGTGCCAGTCGCCTTTTGAATGACTTTGGTAGACGTCAAACCCTTGGAGTCAATACTCCACTAAGTGATATTGTGGGAGACTAAGGGCCTCTAAGGAATAAGGTCCCTACGTTATTGTGCACTACTTACAATCATCATGAGAGACTGTCATAATTTTCCCTCACGACATTGTGGGTCTTATCGAACTAGGTAATCGTTAAACTACAGTTCGATCCACAATGAGAGTGTTAGTAGGTTATGGCAGGGTTGTTTCCACACCTCTCCTTCAATGTCTTTTGTTGTCCTGCATGACCCCTCTAGTCCACATGTGAGTCTGGTCGGAAATCTATCATCAGCCTGCATCCATTAACGAATCATGTCAGCAATAATAATCAATCATCATAACATCTAATCATATGTACATATGTCACATCAACAACATTCAAACCCAATAGTCCACTCCCTGAATTGATCCAGACTCCAAGGGGTTTCATCAATTCCTCTACATCCTCAATGTCCAAAGTCCTATAGACTTAGGAGATCCTAGTCAATACCACATGTCTATGTAAATACAACAAAATAACATATCATCAAATCCATCATATCTCATAATCATAGTCAAAACGACCAATAGAATAATAACTCAGATCACTTGCAAGAAAGTTTCTTCAAATAATAGGTTCGCTCAGTGCACGCAAGAGMGGGATGTTACATGAAGGAAGATTTGGAGGTTAATTGGCTCACACAGGGGATTTGCGAAATTTTTCGAAGGAGGTTGATCATAAAAGTCTGCAGGGATCGGAGGGTCTCAGAGAAACCGTGAAAGGAGTCATCCGCATAGGTTTCTCATTGGGTGTCCCGCGAGGCCCCCGTAAGTTTCCCAACCTCGTCCCATGAGGTCCCCATAAGTTTCCCAACCTCATCCCATGAGGCCCTCTGCAATTTAAGATTGCATTCTTGAGTTGGGTACTAACGACCATATTTTTGTAGTGAATATTATAGAGTAGATTGATATAGAATCAATGAGGTATGGAAGTCATATTAGTATACATATTGAGGATATTTTGGCATCATCACAAGGTTTCTTGATTTTTTATTTATTTATTTTTTGTTAGTATATATTGTAGCTACTTGCATTGAGTAGAATTGTTTTATTCAATTGAGTTTAGTAGTTGTTGTGACAACCATTAGTGATCTTTGTATTGTTGTTATTTGGTTTCACATACAATCATAAATATTCCATGGTTATCTTCTCAATTATCTGTGTAATTGGATGAATGTAATATGCTTGACAATATTCATAACCTTGAGACATATGAGAATTTATTGTAAGAAGTTTCCAACAGCCTTAATGAAAAGTGTTTGACAAAATTACGTAAAGAGAAACAATATTTTGGACAAAAAAACATAATATTTCCATTCATCCTACTTGGGACACTACATAAACATTTGAACTTCATCCAATCGATCAATCCTATCATGAAAATTTTGACGTGGAATATTCATATCTTGAAATGCATCAAGTTTATTATCCTCGGTTTGAATTTCTTCAGCGATCGTTTTCTTAATATTTTCTATGTCATTATTCTCTATGAGAGCTACTCTTTGACCTTGGGATAAGATTTGATATAGGATTATTTTTTTCCTATGGTTTTAGTTTTCTTCAAGTTTTTCACCTTGTACTATGTGTGTGCTCGTTAAATATTGTTTTCTTTTTTGACATGCTCTCTGGCATTCTGAATTTTGTTTCCCGTGTTCTTGAAGTTCCACAATTTTCATGTGTTTTCCGTTTCTTTGTCGATATTATATTTATCATTCATAAAAGAGATTCTCTGTTCCAATTGTTTATTTTTCATCTATTCTGACTTTATTTGTTAATATGTTGTTTGTCATTCAAAATTTTCTTTTTTCTATTATTTATGCTATTAATTTGTCATTTGGTCTTCTTTTCTTATTCAATATGCTCTTTTTCATTTTTCATTTTGTTTTCTGTGTACATTTTGTTGTTCAATTTTCATTTGTTGTGACTTCCTTTGTTGATATCCTCTTCATTCCTAAACATTTTGTTTTCCATGTTCCTGTAATTGGTTTATTGGGATTGACATCAATTGTATTTTTTATCGTGTTTTTTGTTCCTCACTTTTCTTCTTTCTTCAATACTCCTTTTTTTTATCTCTCATTTTTTCTAGCTTCCCCCTTTGTTTCCTAACATGTTCATGTGATGGTATTCTTACATCCTCAACATGTACATCATCCATTTTCCAATTATGAGAGGACATGTTAACTTGAATTACTGTAACATGATTGTAACTACAGCTTTGTATGAAAGAAATGAAATATTGAAATCAATTCAACATACATCAAATATAATGTTGAAAAACTAAAATTAATGAATGCACACATAAATCAATACATGTGGTTCATATAAATACAAGAATATACAATTAAAGTCAATCTAAAATTGGCATATCCTTAAATCAATGCATCATGTTAATCTAATTACACTAAAATTAATGCATCTACTTCAACCTATACTAACCTACATGATATAACACCCTACTTTAGTCAATAAAATCTCTATATAGGGATTAAAAATTGACATTTACACTGAAATCAATTCATCTAGTTAATATAATTACATGAAAACAACTTACAATATTTTGCAATTTGATATCCTTGTTCTAAGATTTTTTTTTTTTATCACCAAGTCTCCTCTTATTCTAAGGAATTAAATTTTCATCACTAACACCCTCTTAAGTATATGATTTTATGTATGTGAATTGGAACATAAAATGTGCACCTTTGTATTTCACCAAGCAATTATATTTGAAATTTGTGTGAACACTTAAAATTCAAAGTGCATGTATAACTTCGAAGAAGTATTAGTCATGATTTGAGTTGTAATATATTCAATGCATATGTGCATGCTAGATTAATATATTTAACATGGATTATTTATTGGATATTTCCCTATCACGGTGAATATGGATATTATCATACCAACATGGAAATCAGTAGAACATAGATTATCAAAATGAAAATTGTATTTTAAATTGGTCTGAAATTTTATCCATGTGGCATAAATTAATCCAATGACATTATTAAATAAGTGCATACGAATATCAGAGTCGATATTATCGTACCAACATAGAAATTATCCATATATTATTAGAACATAATTTTTTTTTGAAATTGGTCAGAATAGAGATTATCATACCTAGTGACATAGATTAATGCTTCAATGATTGATTGCATGAAAAATTATAAAAACATAAATTACATGTATACTATAAGAAGATCCTTCGCTCCTTGGTTTCTCCTCAGAAAACTTCACCCTCCAAAAAAGTGCATGTATATTTTGGTTCGATAATTAATATTCTTTGATGCGTGGGCGTCTGTGTGTGTAATGGATTCAACTTACATGTGATTTTTTAAAGTGTAATTTCGACTTGATTTTTTGTAAAATTGTAAAAATGGAAATTAAATAAAAATATAAATTACTCGTAGAATGTAATCATCCTTTGCTTCTTATGTGGTCCTTGGATACTCCTTAGAAAAATTCTCCCTCCACACAAAGTGCATGTACATTTTGGTTGGATAATTGATATTGTTTGATGTGTGTGTAATAGAGATGAGTTACATGTGATTGTTCAAAGTTTAAGTGTAAGTCAACTTAATATGTTACATATATTTTAGATTCAATCCAATTGGTTCAAGTATGTAGTGTTTCTTCTTCTATGAGAGTTCTATCCATGGAATCTTCTCATGAAAACATGTAAGTCAATTCTCAAGAAGTTGTTAACATTTAGAAACCATTTTAAAATGTTATCTTATACTATTTAATAAAACATAAACATAATGAGAATATAATTGAACCATTTTAATTAGATTAGTAATTAAACCATTTTAATTCATTACAATATTAATCAAATCATTTTTATAAGATTGATTGGTGATGGATAACATAAATTCCTATATTATTCTATAAGTTATATAACTTTATACATTCTACACATGTAAGAACCATGCACATGTCGGTGCACTGACTCCTGTCATTGCTCAAACGCCTTTTCTTCAATCCTAAAAAATCTTTAAAGAAAACATAATTTATAATTTTTTTTTGCAAACTTGTGTCATACTTTCTTTTTCTTTGACTTTTTTTTTTAGTGATATGAGATTATCATTTAATAATCGGTTACAACAATGAATCAGTTGGTTGGAAAATACATCTATGGATGATGCAATCTAGAATTTTGATCTAATTGGACGTGACCATTTTTTAATGTGGACATATATATTTTATGGTTTATGGTTTGATATTATTGTAATTCTATGGAATCTTGAAAATGAACATATAGTTACATGATAAAATATATGATGTTATATGTTGATACTAATGGTTTTTCAAGTGTGACAGGAAGAACCATAGGTGAATATAAATTATGGACTAAGTTAAAATATGTCGACCCATGATGAGGTCAAGTTATGCATGATTTACATGTATATGGCATTGATTATTGTTTATTCATACTCAATGGACAAAGATATTTGATATGTCACCTCTATATCTATGAAAAGAAGGGGAAACATTTTCCAAATAATATTATACATATACAAACGGTTGTATGATAAGATTTGACATTATAACTACAATCAAAGAAAATAATGTATAGGTTTCCTACTCGTGTTGACTACCCTTCCTTAGGGTAGGTTACATCATTCTCACATTATCTCATAATTATAAAAAAGAAGATTCATTTGTATAAGAATGTTGACTTCTTCATTAGATATATTGTAAAAGGAGGTTCCCCCCTCAAATTGTATTATCATTCATTCACTATTTTTAGTTTGGTTCATAACATTTTTGTATCAAATCTTATGATCCTATGGTTTTTCTCCTTCAATGATTTATCTCGGAATTTTCTCTATAACATGTTTTCTAGAAATTTTTGAGGAGACATAGAGAAGAAATTCTAGTTAAAACTTTAGTCTCTTGATCATTCTACATTAGAAATTTTATCCTATGGAACTTAGGGTTTTTTCTAGTCTTAAAATTGTCCTCAAATGATTTGTCTTGGAATTTTAAATATAACTTTTTTTGGTGAACTTCCATACTGTAAAATTTTTAGGAGTCAACAAAGATATATCCACATACAGGAGGTAGAAGTTTTGGGTTTTGGGATGCTATAATTTCTTAAATTGAGGTTGTGGAAATTAGGGTTATTTGACTAGTCCTAAAAGTAGAATCAAATAGGTATTCTTGGTATAAGTGCCAGATATGAATCTTGGAAAGTCCAAATTGATTGCCTTTTTTTTTGTGGAAAGAAGATAGATCAATTATTTTAGGTAAAAAAAAAATAGAATCATATCTGAGACATTTGACACATGGCATTCCATATAAGTTCATTATCCAGAAAGGTCCAAGAACTAATAAGTTTTGGGAAAGTTACCGTGACTTTCACTTGGCACATTAATTTTTGGTCATATATGTGGCAGTGCAAAGAAGACATATGATAGTACTATAGGAAAATGTTTCAGACTCAAAATGGATTAAATTTCAAGGATACATTAATAAGAGGGATAGCCAAAAAGACTACCTCAAAATTCTGGTTTTAAAGGTACATAACTTACCATTAGCATAACTTTTGATTGGAAGATTTGTTTTTGTTGATTTAAATTTGTGATAAAGATAAAAAAGAGGAGTATTTATATTTTTATCACACATAACTAAGGGTGTTCCCAAAATTACACCATCATTTAAACCTCCAAATATATAGTCTAGGAGTCATGAAGAAAATGAAGAAATACATAACCAACTATGCAAGTTGGAGCTCCAACTTAATGAATTGAGCGATAGGTCAATAGAAAGTAATGATTTTATAAACAAAAAGACAAATATTACATATGGGAAATGAAATCAATATCTAACTATTTTACATAAGTGGAGTTGAGATACCCTCATGCATGCACATGTCGTGTTCCCTCCTAGCCTCATGTACATGTTTTGTACCCTCCTGGTGATGGTTCTAACATGGGAATGAAACACTTGGTTACAGTTAAAAGGTTTCCATGTAAGACTGGAATCCACTAATGTAACGGATGTACAACTGAAGAATGAATCAAGAAGAGGTGAAACACTTGTCTAAGGGAAGAATATTCTCATCCAAAGGAGAATATATTAGACCATGGGAGATCAAGTGCACCCTCTACATAGACTATAGAACATACGGAAAAACATTTACTAGGAAAGTGTGCATGCATCTACAACATAATGTTCCCCAAGAGGTAGTGCTAAATCAATATCATTTCATAAATGGGTCCCCACATATGGATAGTCTTCAATCAAAATAATCTACTTGGCCCATAAGTCAAAGAACTTAGGACCAAATGCCAAGAATGGTGCATCGTCACCTAGTAGTCAAAGAAGGTTTATACACCTTTTCATGTTGGACTTAGATGGCCCATTAAATCATGAAAAAACATGGGGCATCATTAGAGGGACCATCTCTAGTAAGAATGACACCACTATTGAGCCATACAAAAACAATTTTTCCCTTTACTCCTACATTTGGTCATCTTTTCCTTAAGTTTGTCAGAAGGCCACTACACTAGTTGAACACTATAGGGTTTAGACACTTAGGTGCATAATACACATGAGCTCTAGATGTCAAGTCTGGGATTGTATGTTCTGCAATGTGAGTGATCATGAATAGGATGGTATCTATTGGTAGGTCCATGAAATTATTGATGGGAATACTATCATTCCTCTTTCTTGTTATTGGTTTAGAATATGCCATTATATACTCATTGATTGAGCCACTTGTTTGACATATTCCTCATAATAGATATATTATGGTATCCCACCCCAATAGTATAGTAAGGAAATAAATTTCATCTGCATTTATTATCAATATATTATGTCTCACTTGGAAACATTGTGTAACATTCAGTTCTATTGAGCACACTTTCATTGACTTATCCTTTTAGGACATTTGTGTGCAAGTGATCCGACTATAGTACATTATGATTTCTTTTCGATTATGAGTTATATATGATGATGATGATGTGTTGTGATTCATTGTTACTTTCATATGTATATTCATTGAAAAATATTATTGACGAGTTCTCATGAGTGTGTAGGACACATGAAATTTTATGGATGCTCATGGAATCAATGGACTTCCTTGGACTCTGGATTTAGTCAGGGAGTGGATTATATTTTTTTTAGTATTTCATTTTACACACATGTGATATATGATTGATTACATTATGATTTATGTATATGGATTATTGAGAATTTTTTTGTCATTGGATGCATTCTTGACGATGCTTGATAATCTGAGTCACATAAGGATTAAAGGGGTCATGCACAAAAAACATACATTTGAGGGAGAGGTGTGGTAGTGTCCCTGTCACATCCTAATAGAACTCCTTCCATGATCTGAACTATAGGTTAACGATTACCTAGTTCGAGAGGTACATGATGTCATGAGGGTAGACTGAGATAATCGCTCACGAGGAAATCTAAAGGGCGTGTAATAAGGCAAAATCCTTATTCCTTAGAATCCCTTTGTATCTCACAAGGTCAATCGAATAGAGTGTTGACTTCAAGGGTCGGGACAACTTCCAAAAATAGTCAAAGGCATGTGACACCCTTGGAGAACAAAGGGGTGTCTTGAAGGGTACGTTGTGTAGTTAAAATGTGAGTGAATAAGTCTAGATGGCCTAGAAAATTAAAAAAATTCTTAGAACTTGATAGGACAAAGTATTAATTAATCTGTAAATTATAAACGTAAAATCCTAACGAGATTCTAAACCTAAATCTAGACTAAGTCTAAGTCTAAATTTAAATAAAGGATTAAATAAAATATGAAATAAGTTAAAATATTTGAAATAAAGTCAAACTCTAGGAAAAGAGGGAATAAAAACTTAAAGTTTGGGAAAATTGCACATCTGTGGATGAAAATAATAAAAGGGATTTTTAAAATAGAAAGAAATAAAACATGAGAGAATAAGTGTACACATAGAATAACATCTTGAGTCAAACGACCACCAAGTCTAACTAAAAGAAGACTCCTAATCCAAATCTAATTAAGATATAGTTAGGGGACACTCATTAAATGATAATTTGGGGAACAAAGGGACAAATAAGAGAGAAAATAGGAACACATTGGGGAATGTTAGGGAAAATAACTTTTTAAATAAAATAAAAAAGGCAAATACATGTGAAAATTTGGGAGAGTGTGACACATGTGTTGGGTTAATAATCATTTAATTTAATTATTAAAAATGAATTAGTTGTGCATTTGACCAATTGTCATTAAGAATTATTATATAAAAGAAATGGTGTAGAAGGGAAAATAATATCACTTTTGAAGATACTTTTTTTGGGGTTTCTTGTGTGGTGTAACATCCCGCTCTGGCACACTGAGAAAACTTATTCTTTGAGGACACTTGCTCACAAGTGATCTGGACTTTTATGATGTTAAAACATTTATCCTTGATTATGATGCGTTATGATAGATGACATGATGTTTTACTGCTTTGACGTAGACAAGTGCTTTGACTCAGTTTTATTGAGTGTGCAGGGTTTTGGACCTTGAGGATGCAGAGGCAT
>SNQJ01S0058478.1:57880-78678 GCA_010110895.2 Picea sitchensis | reverse complement strand
TTATATCTCGGCATGCTTCTATATCTATTACTATCTTGTTTTACTTCGCCTTCTCATCTCGCTGGACGTTCTTACGGTTTTCCTTTATTGACTGCGGTTGAGCATGCCTAGAGAAATCTACTCTGCGGCTAAGCTTAGATGAGTGACTGAATTCTGTGATTGTTTCTTGATGGCCTTCCTCTGAAATTTTTATCTCTGCACAATAATAATGGATAAATCCCATCCTGATCTTATGACCATTGATCGATTGCCTACAATTACCGTGATCCCTGTTCGGTTGATTTTTGTTGTTCCTTGGTTGAATCTTTATGCTTCTGCGTCACTCTTGCTGACTGGATATTTCTGAATACGGTATAATCGTGAATAATTTATTGAGGGCAATCTTGCAACCTGTGGACAATCATTGTTATAATTATGTTTTATTAAGGTAATTACATGGGTGCGGTGCAATCTTAGTTTAATGTTACTGTGTGTAAATATCTTGTGGTGAGTGTCAATGGTATAGATGCTACTTACCTTTTATGAAAACCTTTTATGATTTATATGACCCCTTTACATTTTATATCTCAACGACGAAATTGATTTTATTTCAAAAATGATTTAATTTTCTCGTATGACGGCTAGGAATTAATTTCTACCTTTCAACAGTGAATTATTTAAAAAATGTAATCAACCGACCAAGACTCGACTCTACTCGATGGCGGTTAGCGTTGTGTCTCTGGTTTCCCCACCTCGAACCCCCGCAGGACAACAACGATCCAATTAAACCTGAACCATGTAAATCGACCTCGGTTCCTTCGGTAGTTACAGCGTGTTACTTTTCATGTTGGGCATTATTGCCTCAGTCTGGTGAGTTTACAGATCGATTTCCCTTCTCTTTGCTAAATTCGGCAACGTAACTCCAACCTGGTGCTTTCCCAGCGACTCCTCTATTCATTAATGGCAACCAGGTGGGTTCGTCTTGAGCGTTGGGGCACCGCTTGTCCATCAACTAATGTTGTGCCTTAATGGCTTTCAATGCTGAACAATTTTCTCCCTCGCCGTTTTAGAAATAACCCTTAATATGGAAGGAATTAGTAGTTTTGATTTCGGCGTGCTCCACTGGCTGAGCGTGCTTACCTCTAACTGAAACCGTATTCATTTTCTAAACAAAAGCCTTCCATGTTATTCAGTTATGTTTTATTAAAACGATTGACTAGAAAATGCGTGGGAGGAAATTGATTAGATGTCAGTTGAGGCCGATTGCGTATCAGGGTCATTTAGCAGTGGTCAGTTAAAAGAACCTTTTATTGTTTTTCTTTATGATTTTAGTTTTCAAAAAAAGAACCTGTGTAATTAAAAGAAAGCGATTTACTTTATGATTTTAGTTTTCATAAAAGAATAAAAAAATAACGAACAAAAGATGATTTCAGGTGTAAATAAAAGAATACGATTTCTAAATGAAATAAAGGATATGAATTATAACGAAGGAAACTTTAGCTACAATCTGTTTATAATATGATTTTCATCAAAATTTTATTTCTTTTGATCATCATCATTATTTTATTGCATGGATAATGTCATGTATGGCCATTGTAATTTGTAGTATAAAAACTGTAATTGTAATGTCTTTGCAAACTTGGAAAGATACTATGTTAGAAAATGGTAAACATATGAAAGGTAATATCAAGGTTTCCTTTATTTACAAATGTTATTTGTAGCATAAAAAGTAATGAAGTGGATATCTTATTGTTAGGACTTTAAATTTTATTAATTTAACAACCCTATGGTAAGGACCTCGAAACTAGGGGCCTTGAAAATAAGTAATCATAAGCCGGTTGAAATGAAATATAATAGCACCTTCCTAAAGGGGGGCAATTATTTCTTAAGTTTATCACTTATTTAGCGTGAAGAATAGTTTAAATAGCGACCCCTTTATTTTTTTGATATGTAAAACATAGGGATAAAGGTGCAAATATCTAGTCATGATCCATGTTAGTTAGACTTAAGGAATTGAGGTGAAGATGGTAAGCTTAAATGAATCTGATGACGTTGTCGATGCACTTGAATTGAAATTATTATAACATTGGTAGAATTACCCGTATTGCATAGTAATGGAAAAACTATAGTGCCAAGTGATGAAGGTCTTGATTTATAGGTTGCAAAATGTCCCGGTTGTATGAGCAATGATATGGGTTATAAATTGTAGTTATGCTCTTGTGTTCCTTGCTATCCTTCATTTATTATCCTCTTGCTCCTTGTTTTTAAATATTGTTTAGTGGATTGATTAATCATAGTAGTTACCTTTGGGCACCATGATAGGTATGACGGGCAGGTGTGTGGTCTTTGAACTAGAAATGTTAGCTACAGTTGAATTAATGAATGGTTATTCCCGCGTCTTGAAGTAAAGCTGATGACTACCCTTCCTTCTTGATTTAAATTAAGTTGTTTTATTTTCACTCGCACTTATGTCGTTTCTTGATGGATTTCGTAACTAAATTTCTTGGCACCGTGAGATATTTATAATGTGTATTGAATTACGGTACCTTATCGTGCAACGATCGTCCTTGATGTGTGTGTTTTAGTCCTTGGGTCTGCTTGTGTCGGGCAGGATGTAGACCCCTCCATGTTCCTCAGAACAGTCACCAGCCCTAAGACCTTAAATGGTTAAAATCGATGGGAACCTGGGCTTGAGCGTTGCTTATGTTTCTTGGAGGTCCTAACCATTGCAGGGTAGGAAGGGTGGGTAGTCATTCTTACTTATTGTCATGTGATCGTCGTTAAATGCATGTTGTTACTGTTGTACGTCGTATGTCGTCTTGTTGTGTTCGTCTTGCTTGCGTCTTGTTCGTTGTCAGGTTACTAGTTTATGCCCGAGTAGTCGGACAGGAGCCTATCTGACATCCTCTCTCTCCGGAGCAGAGAACTAAGATTAAACACCCTGCTTTCCTGTGCAGAAATAGTAAAATCTATTACTATGGATTCTTTCATCTGTGTTCGTACTGTACATAACAAAGTATGACGTTTAATGCTTGCAGTTACTTGTTGTGCGCCTTATGTCTTCTTGTTGTGATCATCGTGGTTGTGTCTTGTTAGTCATTAGGTGGCGAAGTAGAGTCAAATATGTTTGTTTCCCTTGTACGCACACACACACACTTGTTTAAAAAACACAAAAAAAAATAAAAAAATTCACTTGTTATATGAGGTTTGTATTCGTGACGAATGGGAGGTCTGTTAAAAATGAATTATTTGTGCATTTGACCAATTGTCATTAAGAATTATTATATAAAAGAAATGGTGTAGAAGGGAAAATAATATCACTTTTGAAGATACTTTTTTTGGGGTTTCTTGTGTGGCCCCTTTGCGGCTCAAGGGGCTAAGGGGGAAGAAGAGTAACACTTGCGTTGGATGGGAGGGATCGGTGTTGTTATGAGATTAGGAAGCAATAGTAAAGAAGGAGCGCACACCCATGTTGAAGGACATCCTCAATTCTCCATATTCATTTGTTCCGATATTTTATTTTCTGAAAATTTAAATTGTAATAAGAGTAAATTTTGTATATTAGAATTAAAAAAAAAATATCGTTGCAGAACTGCGTTGTAATATGAAAACTAGAATTTGTTTTTAATCAATGCAAAGCCGTTTTGTAACTCTGGAAACCAGAATTTTGTAGGGTCACTGCAAAATTAATTTACAAACCCGAAATTTAGAATTTTGAATGGTCACTGCCAAATTAATTTTAAGATCCAGAATTTAGAATTTCGTATGGTCGCTGCCAAATTAATTTACAATACGAAATTTAGAATTTTGTATGGTCGCTGCAAAATTAATTTACAAACCCAAAATTTTGAATTTTGAATGGTCACTGCGAAATTAATTTACAAATATGGATTTTAGAATTTTGTAGCGTTGCTGCAAAATTAATTTACAAATCCAGAATTTAGAATTTTGTATGGTCACTGTAAAATTTATTTGCAATTCCATAAATTAGAATTTTTTAGGGTCGTTGTAGAATTATTATGAAAATATGGAAACTAGAACTTTGCATGGTAGTTGCATAATTTTTATGAAAAGATGGAAATTTAAATTATGATTTATGAATTGTTGTTGTTATTGAAAATTTACTGATAGATTTGATATAGGTTATAATGTAAACTGTTGAATTTTATTTTAAAATATCCTTGAGTATGGATCGAATAGTTAACAATACTATTATCATGTATAGCTGTAATGTATGTGAATTGATCGTTTGCCAAGATATCCCTTCCATTTCAATTATTTTTCGATTTTATTCTCTAGATTGATGTGAGGAATTGTGACCATCCAGTAAAGAACCATTGAACCTAGTGTCTAATTTCGTTCCATTATTTATTGAGTATAGTGGTACATCCAATGAAACTGGGTATAGTAGATGTAGTAATAGAATGTTTCAATTTATGTCTCGGTGTTGCTCGTTATTTTTTCTTAATATTGTACATGCTCTATTGATATAATTTATGCCATTACATCATATTCCCCCACCCCTTATTTTCAAATATTTGGGGCATGGATGTACATTCTTTGATGCCTCCCTGGTATTTTTATCTTTCTTTTCAAGTTTCTCTATGCGGTTATCATTTGATTCTGGAAGGTTTTCTTTTGCATCTCACTGTGTTCCCGATACACAATTTTCAAATTGAATTCTATTCGAAGCTAAATTACAGCAGTTGCATAATGCTTCTAATGAGTAGTTTGTTGTGATTCTAAAATGTTAGAGAGGTGTTTAAGTTTGAAATGATGGAAGGTAAGAAATAATTTTGATGAGCTATGGAACCGTTACGACAAATCTTTTGAGCATGCATGTTGTCACATAGGGTTACAAAAGAAAAAGAGAGCTTTGGATTATTCACTTGGGTTATTCAATAATCGGTTGCATGAGTACAATTCTACTTTCAGTCCTTCTCTACCTTTGTTTGGTGTTTGGATCAATTTGGCAAGTTAGAGTCTATTTGAAATTGCACAATTTTGCTTTCCTTACTTCCATTGGATTGATTTCAATTAATAATATGATCAAAAATTCATTTTATTTATGTAATGGCTTTGGAATGTTTATGAGTTAATGGTTATTGAACTATTTAGTGATCAACTATATAATGATTATAATAAGATATTTTATATTCAGAGTGTTAAAGTATAATCATTTGGGATAATAAGGATATAGTAAAATTTATTAAATGATAAAGGGTGATGTTCATTTAGGAAGAACGGATGAAGAGTTGAAGTCAAAAATTTAACTTATAAATACCATACTATTACAATATTAATAGAGATAATATTATATATTTTACTCAAGAGGAATTTAAATTATGACTTTAACGATACAATATAGAGTGTGGATTAAAAGTTAGTAAGTAAATGGGTTGTGAAATGTCTTGAAACATTAGAATAAAGTTGGTTTTTTAGCAATAATTTTTTTATGTCCCTGAGGTGTAGGACAGTCGGTGACAGAGTGTGTTGTTAAGCCACTCCGCGATGTTAAAGTCACCGGTTTGAAACCTGCAGGGACAAAAACTCCAGCCATGTTAAGGGTTGGTGTGGCTCAGGACAGGTGTGATCCCTAGGTGATTTTGATGGCTTAGATGCCCCTGATTCATGGTTTCTTAGCCACAGGTTAGTCCCACATGTCATGGACAAAATAACAAACAAAAGAAAACAATATTTTTTTTCTACCTTAATAAGTGTTAAACAATAACTATGCAACCGATATAAGATAACTATGCCTTAGATATAAGATAAAAGTTTAAATGTGAAACCCATGATCGAGATTGATGTGATAATGTTTGGTATGCAATTAGTGTGATTGTTATATACTTCGGAACATGACTCGCCTATTAAAAATTATAGAATTGTTGTTGACAATTATGGTTAGACATATGGATTTAATATGAATTGTAAGTCTAAATTGAAGAGAAATTGATTATTTCGATGAGGTTATTATGTATATTGTTATGTTAAATTAAGTACTAAATTAAATGACACCGTTACAAAAAATAGATTGTTAATTGTTGAGATTAAAAAGTGGATTATAATACTAAGTACGTGTATATGGTAATAATGATGATTTTGTTATGGAATGAAACCAAACAATTGAGTAGTTTCTTATGATGTGAATTTTGAATGATGAATTGATGAATTATTTAATAGTATAATGAGTTATTGAATGAATTTCATTATGTTATGACTAATTACCTTACTATCGAATTTACTCCTAATTCTATGTTAGAGTTGTTTATGGGAGTAGATACCTTAATGTTCCTCATAATTACCTTACTATCGAATTTACTCCTAATTCTATGTTAGAGTTGTTTATGGGAGTAGATAATCTTAATGTTCCTAACAACAATCACCATTATTGAGACCTTAGATGGTCAAAATAAATTGAATGAATCTTGGACTTTGAGCATTGATTATGTGTCTTTAAGGTCCTAACCTTGCTGGGTAGGTTGGGCGGGTAGAGATCTTTTGTTATCTTTATGTTATATGGTTTATCTTAAATAACAATGATGTTTTATTTGAATCTTGTTGTCTAGTGATATAGATGAGAATATAATGTGTAAATATTGATGTATGCTATTTTCGCATACCACTTTTCCTAACTGATGTTTCAAAAAAAAAAAATTACCACTATTGTAGTCACTTACATATATGTCTTAACGAAGGGGTTGTTACACATGGTATTAGATCGGGTTCATCCCTATGACAAGGGACCCATTATGCCTTCCACTTTGTTAAATAAATGATTCAAGATGTATGAATAATAAATTTTGAAATTTTCCATGCAGATAATCATGGTTTGAGGATGCAAGGGAAGAAGACATCATGGTGTGGGAGGAAGAGGCATGCCTCCTCTAGTTGTATCCATGTCGAAGGGATCAATCCCTCAGGGAGATGAACAAACCATTGAGCAAGAGAAGCTTTTTTTGGGAGATGTGGTAGGTATCATGGGATCCTTCGAGAGAATGTCAGAGGAATTGATCAGTCATCTTGATCGGGATGAGAGAAGAACATTTGTGGTCATTGAGGGTTCACAATGCAATATAGTAGGTAGTATAATCATGCACAAAGAACGCGACAAGGTAAAATTTCCTAAGTTATGGGGTGTGACGAACGACTTAGCCACCGAGGCATGGTTGAAGAACATGGATATGTGATTCTCACTTCGCGATTACACCTCCAACATAATATTATACGTGGCGGTATTTCAGCTAAAATAGAGTGCTCTACTTTGGTGGAAGACACTCCTACCTCAACTAAACATGGTCGTTGAATATGTGTCATGGTAATTGTTCAAGGAAATATTCTAGGAGAGGTAATTGTCTTATGAATTCATTGAGTGCCATCCCAATGATTTCAATTCCTTATGACAAGTTAGTTGTACGATACCGAAGTATGAGGCTAGGTTCATGGAGCTATTTCAATATGCTCCACTACTAAACACAAAGAAGTTAAAGGTCAACAAGTTTACATTTATCCTTAACTTCAAACTTCGTGCGAATATGAGAATCTTGATGCCTCAGAAATTACTCGATGTAGTTCAGAAGGCCGTTATTTCTCAGGAATAGATGAACAATGGGGGTTAGGGATGGACTCTTTCTAGACAAACTAGAAAGGAGACACCATGAGTGCAACAACATCAGACACCAGGCATAAAGACTTATGGGAATTAAGATGTACCCAAAGGACCTATGTTATCGACACCGAGACAACATACTCCTTAACATAGGACTCCCTACAGAGAACCATAGTAGCAACAAAAACATCATCCACAACAACAACAACAGTT
Organism: Picea sitchensis; assembly: GCA_010110895.2. NCBI lineage: Eukaryota > Viridiplantae > Streptophyta > Pinopsida > Pinales > Pinaceae > Picea > Picea sitchensis. The sequence goes on along the minus strand of SNQJ01S0058478.1, from coordinate 70,877 downwards.
TAGGCCTGTTCAACAGAACATACCAAGATCACAAAMTCTTAGGCCAACAACTTATTCTTCGGGGACGAGGACCACTAGACTGAAGAAGGAATGCTTGACATGTCGAGAGACACATTGTCACTAAGATTGTCTGATTTAGAAGGATAGATCAACCTGATCATCAGGACCTGCTACAGTTGGATATTTGGGCAAGGCCCATAGGATACATGTAGCGGTGAAAAACCACTCGGTCAAGCACCAATCCATTATGCTTGAGACATCATGTACAATCGTCGATCAAAATTTTAGTATTTTGAGAGATCTAGGTGCTACAAAGAACTTTATTTCTAGTGCAACTCTTAAGAGAATTAAGGTGAAGGAAGTCGAGGAGGATGTGTTAAAATACATTGAAATGGCATCGGGAGCCAAAAAAAAAGTTGGAGGAAAGTTTATGGACTATAACATTAACTTGGGTGATTTTGTAATGAAGGCCAACCTATATGTCATGATATTAGGGTCTTATGGCATAGTGATTGGCATGGAATGGTTGGAATCACACGATGTGATACTTAACTACAAGACAAAATGGTTAAGTTTGACTCATGATTTGGGACATAGTAGAGTTATTATAGGAGCAAACCATGGAGTGTATTTGAGGTTTATTTCTTCCCTACAATTACAAAAGAGTATGCGCAAGGGGTGTAAGTTATACGCCATATTAACACTAAATTGAAAAGGGGGACATTGAACGAAAATAAAATCTTCCCATAGTATCAGAGGTTACCGATGTGGTTCCTGAGGAATTGGCGGGTTTTCCACCAGAAAGAGAATTGGAGTTTACAATAGAGATAAAACATAGAACGAAATTGATTACGACAACTCCATACCGGATGTCTACAACATAATTGATGGAGTTGAAAATGGAATTGAAGGCGTTGTTTGACTTGGTTCGTATATGTCCAAGCATATCACCTTAGGTGCACCAATGATTTTTGTTAGAAAGAAAGATGGATCATGGAGGCTTTGTATTGACTATCGTTAATTGAACAAGGCTATGATCAAAATCTAGTATTCATTGCCTAATATTGATGATTTCTTTGATCATATGAAGGGAACAACTATGTTTTCTAAGATCGACTTCAGATCAGGATTAAAGAGGAAGATATCCATAATACAACATTTAAAACGAGATTTATACACTATGTTTTTATCATTTTTTCATTTGGTTTGACGAGTTCCCCATGAGTATTCATGAGTTTGATGAATGGGGTATTCCGAAAATATTTGGACAATTTTGGTCAAGTATATATTGATGACATACTGATTTTTTCTCAGATGAATGAAGAGCATGAAGAACACTTGAGATTGGTTTTACAGTGTCTAAGAGAAAACAAATTGTATGGGAGGCTATTGAAATGATCCTTTTATGAATCAAAGATTCATTACTTGGGACATATCATATATGGAGAAGGTATCGTTGTAGATCCATAAAAAGTAGGGGCTATTATGGAATGTCCAACATCGACAAACATACAAGAGGTATGTAGCCTTATGGGTTTAGCAGGACATTATCGACGATTTGTGGAAGGTTTTTCAAAGATAACAAATCCAATCATAGAATTGCAGAAGATAAACAAGAAATCTCTATGGATAGGGAAATATGCGAAAGAATTTCAAAATATTAAAGAGTTATTAACGAAAACACTGATACTGAAGGTCCCCGACATGGAAAACGAATTCTTGGTATGCACAAACGCATCCAAGGAAGGTTTAGGAAGATTTTTTATGCAAGATGGTCGAGTGATCGCTTACATTTCAAGGAGATTGAGAAGGCATGAGGAAAAGTATGCAATGAACAACTTGGATTTATTAGCAATTGTATATGCCTTGAGAGTATGAAGACATTATTTTATTGGAAAAAAAAATGAATTAACGACAGATCAATATGGATTGAAACATATATTTACTCAGAGTGACTTGAATGTGTGATAGAGGCATTGGTCAGAATTACTTAAAGAATATGACTTTGATATTACTTACATTAAAGGAATGGTGAATAGAGTAGCAAATGTGTTGAGTCGAATACGATACGTATTCTCGGTAATACCTCTTAAAATGAATATTTGAGAAAATATTCTAACTCTACAGGATGATGATGATTGGTACAAGGAAGTTAAGGATAGTAGTGGACAAGATACCATGATGGTATCGAAGTATGAAGGTTATTCATTTGAAAATGATGGATGCTTGAGATATAATGGCAGAATCTACATACCTCCTAAAGAAGAATTAATAATTTTGATCTTAAGTGAAGCTCATCAAGAAATATACATGGCTCATCTGGGAGTCATGAATATGAAGGAAGACCTTAAGCCTTTATTCTTCTAGAAAGAGATGAAAGAGAAGATATTTAGTTATGTGGAGAGATGTCTATAATGTCAGCAAGTGAAGGCTGAACATAGACATCCAACAATATTGTTACATCCACACACTATACTTGAATCGAAATGGGAAGTCACTTCGTTGGATTTCCACTGATGGCAAGGAGACATGATTTGATTGTTTTGGTAGTTGACATTGTAATAAAGAGTGCACACTTTATTCCAGTGTGTACGATGTATCATGATCCAGACATAGCCAAAGTATTTGTTAGTGATATTGTGAGTTTACATGGTGTACCGATAAGAATCATATATGATTGAGGATCAATGTTTATTGGATGATTTTAGACTAGTTTCCAAGAGGCCCTAGGAACACAATTGAATTTTAGCACAACATATCACCCCGAGATGAATGGAAAAACCGAAAGGATGAATCCTATTTTAGAGGATATGTTGCATATGTACGTGATGGATCAAAAGAAATGTTGGGAATAATTCTTTCCATTGGTAGAGTTTGCATACAAAAACAATTACCAAAGTATGACTAAGATGGATCCATTTTCGTTTCTTTACAGGTGATCATGTCAGACGTCATTGATTTGGGATCGACTTGGAGATAGGGTCCTAGTGGGACCAAAAGTGATCCAAGAAATGGAATAATAGATGCAATCGATAAGACAAAGAATTAGAGAGGCATAGGATCGACAAAAAATTTATGTTGATGCGCATCGTGTTGGCCACAGTTATGAGGTTGGAGACATATTTTTCTTGTGGGTAGAACTGCATAAGAGTTCTATCAAGTTTGGAAAGGGTGTTAAAATCTCTCCTAGGTTTGTGGGACCTTTCTCAGTTGTGGAAAAGAAACAACCCATTTCTTATCGACTAGCCTTTCCTAATTATTTGAGGCGTATCCATGATGTATTTCATGTATCTATTTTACAATATTATATTAGTGATCTCTCACATGATATTGCCATGAGTTCCTTGCAGGTCTCGGAAGAGGGTTCTCTCATGGTGGAGCCAATCTTCATTCTATACCATCACACTCGAAAACTACGATGTCNATTTCATGTATCTATTTTACAATATTATATTAGTGATCTCTCACATGATATTGCCATGAGTTCCTTGCAGGTCTCGGAAGAGGGTTCTCTCATGGTGGAGCCAATCTTCATTCTATACCATCACACTCGAAAACTACGATGTCAAAAATCTGATCAGGTCAAGGTCCAGTGGGACAATTATAGTCCGCATTCGACCACATGGTAGGATGCATGTGAGATGCATAAACAGTTTCCCTTTTTGTTTTATAAATTATATGTGTAGATACATGTCATACACATTTATTTACTTGCAGTTATATATATATATATATTACAAACATTGGGACAAATTTTAAAATAAGATGTGTTGTATGTAACATCCCATTCTACTAAGCACACTTTCTTTGACTCATTCTTTGAGGACACTTGCATTCAAGTGATCTGGATATAGTACATTGTTATTTCGTTTCGATTATGATTTATATATGACGATGATGATGATGTATTGTAATTCATTGTTACTTTCATATGTATATGTATTGACATATATTATTGATGCATTCTCCTGAGTGTGCTGGACAAATGAAACATTATGGATATTGATGGAATCAATGGACTTCCTTGGACTATAGANGATGATGATGATGTATTGTAATTCATTGTTACTTTCATATGTATATGTATTGACATATATTATTGATGCATTCTCCTGAGTGTGCTGGACAAATGAAACATTATGGATATTGATGGAATCAATGGACTTCCTTGGACTATAGATTGAGTGAGGGAGTGGATTATATTTGTTTTCAGTATTTCATTTTACCCACATGTGATATATGATTGATTGTAGTATGATTTATGTATATGGATTATTGACACTGTTTTTGTCAGTGGATGGAAGCTTGACAATTATTTATAACCCGACTCACATAAAATGTAAAGGGGTCATGCACATAAACCAAACATTTGAGGGAGAGGTGTGGCAACATCCTTGTCACATCCTACTAGAACTCTCATTGTAGCCTAAACTATAGTTTAACTACTACCTAGTTCAAGAAGTACACGATGTCATGAGGGTAGACTGATACAGTCGCTCATAAGGAAATCTAAGGGGCCCATAATAAGGAAAAATATTTAGTCCTTAGAATCCCTTAGTCTCTAACAAGGTTGACCAAATGGAGTGTTGACTCCATGGGTTAGACAACCTCCAAAACTAGTCAAAGGCGAGTGGTACCCTTGAAGCACGAAGGTGCATCTTGAAGGGAACGTTGCATAATTAAAATGTCAGTTAATAAATCTAGATGGCCTAGAAAATTAATAAAATTCTTAGATCTTGATAGGATAAAATATTAATTAATCACTAAATTATAAACTTAGAAGCCTCACTAGAGTCTAATCCTAAATCTAGACTAAGTATAAGTTTAAATTTAAATAAAGGATTAAATAAAATATGAAATAAGTTAAAAGTTTTTGAAATAAAATCAAACTCTAGGAAAAGAGGGAATAAAAACTTAAAGGTTGGGAAAATTGCACATGTGTGCATGAAAATAATAAAAGGGATTTTTAAAATAGAAAGAAATAAAACATGAGAGAATAGGCGTACAAATAGAATAACATCTTGAGTGAAACTACCACTAACTCTAACTAAAAGAAGACTCATAATCCGACTCTAACTAATATCTACTTAGCGGACACTCATTAAATCAGAATTTGAGGAGAAAAGGGACAACTAAGAGCGAAAATAGGAACACATTGGGGATGTCAGGGAAAACAACTTTTTAAATAAAATTAAAAGGGGAAATACATATGCAACTTTGGGAGAGTGTGACATGTGTTGGGTGAATAATAATTTAATTTAATTATTAAAACTGAATTAGTTCTACACGTGGACAAGTGTCATTGAGAATTATTCTATAAAATAAATGGTGTAGAAGGGAAAAAAATCTCACTTTTGATAGTATTGTTATGCTGCCAAAATTTTGTTTCACTTTGTTTTACTTGTGAGAGTTGGGATTTCAAGCTTGAGAAAGAGTGGAATCTCTTCCTTGCGAGGTAATCTTGAAGCTACAGATTGTTTTGGGTTTATTTTGTGGCCCCTTTGGGGCTCGAGGGCCTAAGAGGGAAAAAGAGTACCCCTAGGGTTGGATGGGAGGTACCAGTGACATTATGAGATTAGTAAGAGGGACAAAAGAAGGAGCACAAGCCCACGTTGAAGGACATCCTAAATTCTCCATCTTCATCTATTCCAGTATTTTATTTTCTGAAATTTTAAATTGTAGTAAGAGTAAATTTTGTATATTAGATTTTAAAATAAAATTGTTGTAGATATATGATGTAATCTGAAAACTAGAATATTTTTTTAATTGCTACAAAACCATTTTGTAACTCTAGAAACTAGAATTTTATAGGGTCGCTGCAAAATTAATTTACAAACCCAGAATTTATAATTTTGAATGGGCACTACCAAATTAATTTACAAATATGGAATTTAGAATTTCGTATGGTCACTGCCAAATTAATTTACAAACCAAAATTTAGAATTTCATATGGTCACTGCAAAATTAATTTACAAACTTGAAATTTAGAATTTCAAATGGTCGTTGCCAAATTAATTTACAAATATGGAATTTAGAATTTTGTAGGATCACTCCAAAATTAATTTAGAAATACAAAATTTAGAATTTTGTATGGTCACTGTAAAATTTATTTACAATTCTGTAGACTAGAATTTTGTAGGTTGTTGTTGAATTATTATGGAAATATGGAAATTAAAACTTTGTATGGTAGCTACATAATTGTTATGCAGATATGGAAATTTAACTTAGGATTTATGAACTGTGTTGAGCACTCAACACACCCTAAAAATCCTCTGTCAATTTTTTTCTTTTTTGGTACCACTTGATCTTTTGCACTGTYTGATTCGACTTCATTTCTAGAAATGTTTTATCTTTGCTTATTCTCATGACTCTCATCACCTATTTAGGCYTGTTTTGAACTTATGAAACCCCATGAATTAAAATGYGTTAACGCATGAATAMATAATCGACATCCAAAACATTTCACCTGACGCACTCAGATTCGACATCTGAACGAATTCAAATAAGGAAAAGAACCACTCGAGAAACCTTAGTCGTCGAGTGTCGATCTCCTTTTTGACATCAAAAAAAGGAGAGGGGGATAGATGTTAACGAAGAGGGAAAATATATCTGTGATAGTCGAGGACCAATACGCTAAGAGGAATTAGGGAAAACCTAAAAGGATCTCAACAAACATTTTGACCACGCTAAAGGTTATTCCTGATCACCAATCCCCGATGCATTTTTGGCATTGGTACTTTTCAAGGAAGATAATATGAAGAAAGTAATTGATAGGTTTATCATCGATCACCGACCATGGATAACGTTTCGACATCGGAAAGATAAGGTTTGTTTTAGAACAAATAACTTAAGGAATGTCCCAACTCCGATTAATACACGCTAATTAATTCACCAATATTCAATGCCATGTGTCTTTACTTGGTAGGAGGATCATACAGTATAGTTTTATCCTGAGTCATTCTTGGTTCCCTAGGTCCAAGTCACACCTCTGAGTCAGATTTTCCACAGTAGCATTGTACAGTGAAATTGATTAGCGTCGGAGATTTTGCAGAAGGACATTAATGAGAACGTTCATAACACATCCCCAATCCCCGATCCACTCACTGAGAGAGTGACATGATGGGATTTTTTAGCATTAGATACGGCCATATTTTGAGCATTTAAGGAGATAATTAATACCAAATCCCTCATTAGTTTCTACCTTGCACGTCAATCGAAAAATTCATTTAAAATCACCAATATACCACATCACCCCCCGTGCCTCTACCGACAACCCACGATGAATTTAAGTTGAAGATATTCAATGGAATATTTGTGAAAATTTCACTCATCACCCGAATTGAATGGATGATACAACATGGTAAGTTCTTCCCCTTTTAAATTCTCTTGAGCCATTACAAATGAAATCATTCTGCGCATCGGGAAATTCCAGAGCATCCGAAGGATAAAGACAGGTAATTCAAAGGCTACAGAGATCTCGTGAGTATCAAAATAACTAGGTTTTAGCAAGCTTCATAGGTATGTATCCAAGTCTGCAAATTTTACATGGCTACAATTTATATGTTTTTATACGATTTTTATCTTTACACAATATTTGAAAGTTTATTTTAGTTGCAGGAATAATTCCGCCAATAAATGAAACCACCAAATGATCATTTAGGGAATCGAAGATGAAAGAACCAGAGGTAGGAGAAGGCTCCTCTCCAGGGGCCGAAAAACAATTGGAATACACTCTGAGGCCAAAACCAGTCATAAAGACAACAACAAATAAGGTTTTCATCCATCCTCTAGCCTTGGAGATAAAGTGGCATGCACGGGGTCCAATATGGCACTCCCACATTGGGGAGAACTATTTAACAAGATCATCCAGGAGGAATACCTGGAATATATCCCACACAATGATCCAGATGTAATAGCGCTCGACGGCAAGGTGTTCCTGAACATATGACGATCGTACCTACATATGGTGGGAACACAAAACCTTATTTTTCCCTGTATTGAAGTTCTGAAGTGGCTCATCAAACAGACAGACACACATAAATGTTTAATCAACGATGAAAATGGGGGGTGTGTCGGAGTGTTCCTGCGAGTGGAAGTTCATAAATACTACAATATTAGAGATCCTGAGGAGCAGCTGAACATAAAATTTGTGGTGAATTTCTATGAATGGCATAACACCAGCCCAAATATGGCCTCATGGTGGAGGGAGGAAAAGAAGTTCACCAACCGAATCACTGTTTGGTATGGGATGACCAATTTAAAGGAGCCATACATCTATTTGATGGCTCTCATCTATTGATTATATGGAGAGAAGGAATGCTCCATATTTTTAGAGGCATGGATGCCCTTTGCTTACACATTGGCGATCTTTGGGAGTAGTTTCAACTGGGGAGTGGAAATTTCTAAACAATTGAGAATTTGTATAGAAAAGGCTCAAATGATGAAGGAAGGAGAGACACCAGCTTTATACATGGCTTCGTATTTACGCGATGTCATGTGCGCCATAAACATCTTCGTCGACATGAATATGAGCTGGCATGTCATAGAGCTCTCAGTCCACGTCTACTTCAGCATGTTATGGGAAAATAGGTACAAGAAGTCTTACTCTAACATCTGCGATGAATTCATCACGCAAATTTATTTTATTCTTTTTAAGAAGGAATGCCCGAGACTATCGGTTGAGTCCAAGAAAATGATTTCCAAGCTAGGCCACTAGTACTTGAATGAGCGTGACACCTACATCAGGGTGTTTGGGGCCACCAAAGCACCACATATATTATTAGCTCATGTCTCAGACCAGCTTGTAGTGGGAGAAATTTTCTATCAAACCATCTTGGAAGGCTACAACACCACCCTGGTCAAGGATACGAAGTGGGCATTCATACCCTATGGTTTCCACGTATGTTTCTACTTGGTAAAGGATACTTCTCAAGACAAACAAGAAGGGATAAGAAAAATCAAGTTCAAATTCCAAATAGGTCAATCTCGCAAGCACGATCCAAAGGGCCTGGTCTTGCAACATGCTTCACAAGTGTCGTCATGTTGGTCGTACGCCCATGACAAATTTGAATAAGAATTATTCACAAAAAAAATCCCAAGACTAGGACGAGGTTCATGACCATGAGCTTGGATGAATATGCGATAACTATATAACAGTTGGCTCAAGAGGCCCTCAGAGCCAGGGAATAAATTAGAGTGGCAGAAGCAACAAAGGTTCCCCTGGTTGCTCAGACGCACACCATAGGATTTCCTATGATGTCAGATGCATGACAAAGGGGATTTCTCATGATAGAATAGGTGCATTGAGTAATTGATCAGTTACGGGATGACCCAGACCTCGGAGGAATGACAAGTGCCCCTGTCGATAACCCATATGAAAGTTGTGTAGGTCCAAGTGGCCCTAAGCTAATACACATTAATGAAATCGTCGGGTAAGATAACCCTTAAGTTAAAATTCCATAGGCCAGATTACCAGGGGATGTTTTAGCTCGTCCAGAGATAGAAGAACATTAGGTAGAGGAGGTGCACCAAACCCCCTCCATGACTTGATAACAATCTATGAAGATGAGGAAAGTTCATGGGTGTCCCTAGTGACTCTTGTCTAGATCACAGAGGAAAAGGAGCCCGAGAATGCATCTTCCCTAGCTCTTGATGCTCAAATTCACAGCCTTCCACAGAATGACCAGGAGGTCAAAAGTGTCTTATACACTGAGATACTCGATGTACCAAAGACCCAAATGGATAGTCCGATGGACGAGCCAAGGTTGTGTGAACAAAAGGAAGAAGCTCCATGGTAGGAAATTGACATCTCAATAGTCGGTTATCAAGTAAGTACTGAGCCTATCCTCGATGATTCAATTTCAACCAGCACTCAACCTCCCGATGGGAAACAACCAAAGGTTGGACCTTCATAAAACATGGAAGAGGTTCAAGAACCTATTCTTGAACATATATACACCCGTTGGAAGCCTTAGAATTATGCTTACCTAGGGGGATCATCAAATCCCTGAACCCATGGATGAAGTTTTTGATATACATGACATCTCCTATGAACGGAAAAGGAAAGATATCATTAAGAGAATCACCAAGAAGAGGAGGATTACTCTAGATCGCTCCATCCTAATCACCACAGAGGAAACGTTAATGAACACGGATCATGCCAAGACATCTGAGCTTATCGGTGCAAGGATGGCGATCACAGATGCCACGCTGGACAGAGAGAAAAGGGATGAAGAGGAGTTGTGCTCTGCGATGAAGGAATTGGAGCATCTACGCCATTTGGTGAAATATTACCAGGACACAACACATGTCGCGGTGTTACTGAGAAGAGAATTCTAGGAGGCGTACAATAAATTTATAGATGAGTGGTACCTATGCACTTCAAGGATAACCGAGCTTGAAGAAGATACCTTCATGGCACTGGCGATGTGAAAGGATATTGAGAGGTGGTATGAGAAAGAACACCAGGCCATGGAAAGGATTGACTACATTAGTGCAATTCAATAGGGCCAATATGCCAAAGAGCATGGCATCCGGGTACTAAGGGAAAGCGGTATCGACCATATAAACAAATTGGTCAAATATTGGGTAAAAATGGCTCAAGAAACTCATTAGGAAATCCAAGAGAAGTGGCTCGAATGAGAAAAGAGTTTCACCAAAATCAATCGGGAAATGAGAGACATCGACCTCCTGGAATTTGGCACACCTGATGACTTTGTCGACTTGCGTGACATAGTCAAATTACATGCTGAGAAAGACTCATCATGGGCTACAGAGATAGAAGGGGTGGAGAACATGGTGCCAGTTCAAGCGCAGTTATTCATGGAACACCCATTCAAAGATCGAACCATGTTGCAACAATTAAGTACCAGAATAGTCAAGTATAAGGCACATGCAATAGAGGTAAGATAGATCCTTTTGGCCCCAATGGAACAACATAAATTCTCATATTCTAACACATGCGAGGATCCCTTTGTCAAATGGTTGGAGTATGAGAAGATTCATCCACTCAAGTGAGATCATTTGATGACTCTTAGAAGACTGAGAGTTGAAAGTGCCATGTGGCGAGTTTTGTTTTACTTAGCTTCACTTTTAATAGTTATTTTTATTTAATAATATGTTATAAATAAGAGGATTGACTTGTTGGAAAGGCTCGATTATTGTTGCAAACACCCTCATTTTTGGATTTGTAAAGAACTATTTCATAGCTTCCTTAATTGAGAAGTCTTGTTTAGGACCAGAGACAAGTTTGTGTTTTTCATCAAAAGTGTGTATGATTGGATACGAAGAAGAATTATTTATTCTTTTTATCTCGTGAATGGATGCTTTAATGAGTAATAGCTTCTGAATCTATGGATACGTTATCCGATTCAATGTTTTTATAGTTCTTTTCTCTAACGATGAAAATTAAATCATTGTGTTAATATGTGATTGATGATTAGAGTTAAGGAAACTATTTTTCTTTCCATCGTTTATTACATGTATGTTTTCTTATGATAATTCTACCTCAGTCAAAGATTGGAAAACCAACATGTTGACGTATTAGTACCAGGCTTGTGGTAGAGAATCATTGCCCACATGCTAGAGTGAAAGGGTTATCGCAAGCTCAACCTTCTCTAGTAGTTAATATTTTCCACTTTGTTACTTAGTCAGTTTATACTGACTTTTATCTTGTATCAGTCCCACCTATAAGACAAAATACAAAAAGTGAACATCTGAACTGAAAGAGGAGTTTTCACAATAAAACGTAAAGCCCATCGATTAATAGGCTAGATTGCAAGATCTGGAGAACCATTCCACCATTAAATGTTGTAGAGTCTAATTGGGCCTTAGTGGCAGGTTTGGTGTCTATTGTTGAGTTAAATGGATTTAAGACCCCTCAACAAAATTGGCGCTAGAAGTATGTCATGAATAATGAATGGTTGACAATATATCTAACACAATATTTCAGATACCCTATAGATTCAAAACAACCCACATGCATGGTTAGTCATTCCCAAGACAACCCACATACACTCAGTAGTCCTGAAATGAGTGACTCACCCGAGGACGAGGAAGAAAATCTATTTCTTGAGATACTTTATGCTCTTCCTCACTAGGATTTGAACCAGTTCAGACAAATAACAAGATCTTACACACAAAAAATCAGAGCACTTCTCTTAGCCCCATTACTTCCTCATAGAAAACAAGTAAGAAGACCAGTGGTCGACACCCCCGACCAGGTTTTTGTCCACACAGTAGAATACCTGATAGATTTCTCCCTCACTGAAATCAAATATCCTCTTAATCTAATCCCCAAAACACTGACCAATAACTGTTCTGAGCCCAACGAATTTTCCAACGAGGAAGGTTTTAACTCAGAATGCTCAGTTTTGTGATCATACGACATGGAATATAGCAATGATCAAAATGAAGAAAGAGGAAACCAACCTAAGAATAATCAACCTTGGTTGGATAGATATTCTTTGGCCATCCCTGAGTGATTACATAACCTTCCCCGACATCCGGACAAGTTTCTCCCTAAATTTGATCCTGAAACCTTAGGATTACCTGAACACCATATCAAACATTTCATACTAGCTATCGAATTAATGAATGTCCAACATGAAGACGTAGTATGCTAGCTATTTCCATACACTTTTGAGAACTCAACCTCCACGTGGTATTTTAACTTAGTTGTAGGGTCTCGTAAGGGAGGCTCGTAACTAGTAACTAGAAACAACCCATAGACAAAGAGACAATAAAAAAATAAGAAATATTAAGGAAAATGAGTTTTGTAATTACGGTGGAAAAATGGACTTTATACAGGAATACAAATGGGTCCACTCAAGATGAACACAAACCAAGGATGAGACAAAAATAATAAAACATTATGGCGCTCATCTCGAATGCTGAAAAGATACACCTAGATGATCACACCCAATAACTATTATTAATTTAAATAGCACGAAGAGAGAGAGAGAGAGAGAGAGAGAGAGAGAGAGAGAGAGAGAGAGAG
>SNQJ01S0058478.1:22743-57830 GCA_010110895.2 Picea sitchensis | reverse complement strand
GAGAGAGAGAGAGAGAGAGAGAGAGAGAGAGAGAGAGAGAGAGAGCATGTATATGTTCTAGGGGATATCTATAAGAGACTGGAAAACAATGGAATTTTGTTATCATTTCATAGAATTCCCATGTTATCTACATTAGTTCCTCTCATCTTAGTTTCATCCCCTCTTTCGTTTGAGTAGAGATATGAAACCACGAAAGAAGAATATGCACTATGTAGTGGCTAAAGGTTACTATGTATTGAAAAAATACATGCTCTACAAATGAGAGAAACTAGAGGAGTAGTGTCGATGTCTTATGAAAAATATGTGAGTTGACTTGTTGATGCTACTATAGAGAGGAGATTTGATGAGAATTCCAACATCTAAAACTAGGACATAGAAGATGCATTGTAGGAGACAATTATTGTATGACCTATGCAAGGCTATTGCAGATGAAATTTTCCTACCAATGGATGTTTGTTTTGTGTACACAATGAGACCAAGTGATGATCTTATGAAATGATAAAAAATGCATGTAGTGGAAGGTTTGCAACAAATATTATATAGAAAAGACTAGGCTATGAGACTATTCCATGAAGGGTGGAAAATGTTATCTTAAATGATTGCAAAACATAGGGAGTGTAGGTTGTAGGTTTTGATCCATGGAAACCAAGTGTTTTGGCTATAGATATGTTATATAAGGAAATGTGTATTTCTTTCACTAAGGAAGGATTCTATTTCGAGTGCGGAACTAAAGAATGGAGAAAGAATATTGCACTAGGAAAGGTTTATTGGAAGGAGAAATCCTTCTACCTCGAATGTATAACTCTGGGGAAAAATCATCTTGCACTGTAGAATGATTCATATATGGAGTAGGAAGTCTAATATAAGGGTAGAAGAGAAGTAGGGAAGATTAATCGTTTAGTAGGAAAGGATTTTATAATGGAGTAGGAATTCTACTCCTATTGGAGAGATGAAGAAGAGATAAGTCATCATACATTGGACAAGGCTTCATAGATCAAAGATTCTAATTTGAGAATATAACTAAAATAGGGAAAATTCATAATGGAATGAGCATGACTAGAAACATTTGAGATTTGTTTTGGTTTGGAAAAGGTAGGAGGTATTTGTTTGAAAGGAGGTAGAAATGTTAGAATATTATAATTACTCCCGCTAATAAAAAAACTCGAGACGAGTTGCATTGCAAGTCTCCAGGTTGATTTTTAGTTAAATCTAGTTTCTTCCAGACATTGATCCTAGACAAATTTTATCAGCTAGATATATCCAGAAGAATATTCTAGAGTATTATCCTTTATGTATTTATATATTATTTTTTATTTAGAAATGCAAGTGTGAATTTCATGAGTTGTAGCATCAATTCAAGGTGGTCTTCTATTAGTTGATGAATGATATAGAATTCAAAGTAAATATCCATACCTCCTTCTATTAGTTGTATTAGAGAAAGGTTGGAGCCATCCTTCTCCATTCAAGTGAAGGGTTTCTATATTATTTGGTAAGAGAAATGTTTTCTATTAAACATGTGACTGGTAAAATCATTCTTTTTGTGTGATGATGAAATTGTTTTCAGTTAAAAACTGAATTTTTGGTGAAGAATCTAATAGATACTCATAAAACATATTTGGAAAAATTACAAATTTTTCTATTAATTTAAAGGAAGGACAAGTGTTTTGTTTTGTTTAAAAAATAAAAAAATGGCTTCAAGAAGTAACATCCTTGAAGAATCATGCATCCCCATTGTTATAGGGAATAATTACAAAGTTTGGGAAATCAAAACGAGGATATTATTACTTTCTTATGATGTTTCGAAATTTGTATTTCATGTGCATGTAGAACCAATTAGTGAGTAAGCGAAGAAATACTTTAAAAATTCAAAAAAACATCATTTCATAGAAAACATGAAGAAGGATGTAGAAACACTCTATCTCATCCAAAATGGCTTGTATGGAAATATACTTCCAAATATCCAAGCAAATAAACACCTAAAGACAACTTGGAACATATTAGAGACAAACTATCAAGGCATGATCAAGGTAAAGAAAATCAATTTGTAGGAATTAAAAATGGACTTTGAGAATTTGAAGATGAAGGAGCCAGATTCAGTAGGCTAGTTCATGAATAAAGTTGTGAACATTTTAAAACAATTAAGAATGAATGGAGAAGAAATTCTAGATCAAAAAGTGGTAAAAAAATTTCTTATAACCTTTCATAAGACGTTTCATGCAACGATTGTAGTGATTAAACATTCTAAGGAATTGACATAGATATTTATAGATGATTTGTTGGCGTATTTTCCATCTCATGAATATAGGGTGAATGGGGATGATGTTTCCTATTTGAAAAATGCATTTAAATCTCAATTTTTTGTCTCAAGAGGTAGGGGTAGGAGAGCGAGTGACCATAAAGATAGTAAGGAATATTCTAAATATGAAAAGAGACCATATCAAAACCTGCATATCTCAAGGGAGAGAAGCATTAGAATATCACAGCTAAATCATAGGTATGGAAAACCCAAGGTTAAGTTATTTTACTATAATAATCTATGTCATTATACACATGAATGTAGGAAGAAGAAGGATGACCTTAGGAAACAAGATAAAAAATATTCTAACACCTTTGAGAACTATGAAGAATATTTATTCCTTGTAACACTTCCCAATATTCTTCTAATGATATTTGGATTAAATATAGTGGGTATAGAAATCATATGGTGGGAAATAGAAGCCTAATTGCAAACCTAGATGATGTAGTCACAATTGAAGTTAAATTGGGGACAAACAATATTGTAAATATTATGGTAAAAGGAATGGTCAACATCTTGAGGAAATAAGGATAAGAAAGGAATGTACCATATGTGTACTATGCTCTAGGTTTGAAGCATAACCTTATAAGTGTTGGCCAACTTACAAAAAAAGTGCATAATGTAATTGTTAAGGAAAATGATTAGTTTGTATATGAGAAAACTCGCAATAAGATGTTTATTGTTAGGTAGAATATGACAAAGAATAGAATGTATCCTCTTTCCATTTATTATGGTAGAGATAATACCTCATTTTCCCAAAAGGAAACATATTTGGATTCATTTTGGTTTTGGCATCTCATATTTGGTCATCTACATTTTGGTGGCATAAAAATATTGCAACAGAAAAAGATGGTTAAAGGTTTTCCTCACATTCACCAGACAACTAGTTCATGTGAGAACCGCCTTTTCAAAAAGTAGTAGAGGGATAGTTTCACTAAAGGAGTGTCTTGTAGAGAAAAGGCATGGTTGTAACTTGTTCATACATATCTGTGTGGCCCTATGCAAACCGAGTAAGTAGGAGGAAGTTACTACTTCCTAAACTTCATAGATGATTACAAAAAAAGACTAACGTGTACTTTCTTGAAAAGAAATATGAAACTTTTGAGAAGTTCAGAGAATTCAAGGAATTGTTGGAGAAGTAGAGTGGCCATCAAATTAAATTGTTAAAACTACTCAAAGGAGGTGAAGATGATTCAAACTAATTTTAAGTCTTTTTTCAAGTAAGAAGGAATCAAAATATAATTTACAACAATGTATACATGTCAATGAAATTGTGTAGATGAAAGGAAAACCAAACTATTATGAATACTACTAGAAGCATGCTAAAAGTAAAACCTTTATCAAATTATTTTTGGGAAGAAGAAGTACTTTCTTTTTTTATGTTTTGAAAAAATCTTGTAGTAAAAGCGTAAAGAAAAAAATACCACAAGATGCATGGAAAGGTATGAGTTGCAGTGTAGCACACTTTATATTATTTGGTTGTGTGGGATAAGATCATGTGCCTAAAGAGTTGAGAAGAAAGTTAGATGGAAGAAGTGAAAAGTGCATATTTCTTGTGTATAGTGATCAATCCAAGGCATGTACATTTTATATTCCAATTACAAATAAGGCGATAATCAATGGGGATGTGGAATTAAAAGAAGATAAACCATGGGATGGGATCATAGACAAGACTATAACTATTGGAGAAATAATACCTCAAGCATAATATGAAGCAAATGAGTAGATTGTATAAGGTTGATAGTAAGGTTAACAAACCCAAACATAAATCATAGGTACTCCAACAAGGAATCCAAGAAATTATGTTCAAGGTGAGTCATATAGCCCAAAAACATAGTTTATTCCTACTTCTCAATCGAGTATTGAATATGACCCTACAATTTATTCGCTAAGGTATAGATCTAGAAAGACTAGAAGTTTTACATAAATCTAAGAGGATGTAGATGTCATTCAAATTTTGCATTCTTTACTTGTCAACCCACATATTTTGAAGAAGCAATTAAAGAAGAAAATTACATCAAATAAATAGCTTCCATGGAGAATAATGATAGGTGAGATCTAGTCCTATTACCATAAGTTTAATATTGCATTGGTATAAACTGGATTTACAAAACCAATTTTAATGAGAAAAGAGAAGTTGAAAAGTAAAAGGTCGAATTGGTAGAAACGTTTTTTGCACAAAAACCTCAAGTTGACTATAGTGAGACCTTTGTACTAGTCACAACGTTAGATAAATTTAGAGTTTTCTTAGCCAGATCATATCAAAATAGGTGGAAAGTTTTTCAAATGGATGCAAATCCATCATTCTTAAATGATAGATTAAAGGAAAACGTCCATGTAGAGTATCCGCTAGGATATGTTGTAAAAGGACATGAAGATAATGTGTATATAATGAATAAATATCTCTATGGGATTAAGTGATATCCTAGATCCTGGTATAGTAGCATTGATTCATATATTATCAATGATGGGTTCATATTCCACATTGTATATAAACGTGAATAAGAAAAGTCAAATATTTCTTGTTTTTTCATATGTTGATGATATGATCTTCACAATAAATCTGTCACTAAACAATTTTAAATCAACCATGAAACAAGAATTTGAAATATTTAATTTGGGGCTAATGACATATGTCCTTGGTATTCAAGTCATCCAATTGGATTCACAATTTTTTGTGTTTCAAACAAAGTATGCAATGGATGTGACGAAGAGGTTTATAATTGTTATACTTGTATTTTCCACCATAGGTTTTGCAAGAATGTTATTATGCGTTATTGTAGCATCCCACACTTGCGTGATCTAAGAGAATATATTCTTTGAGGACACTTGCTTGCAAGTGATACAAATTATTATACTATTGGTAGTTTGATTATGATCATGAGATATTATGGATATGATGATATGTTATTTTGTTGTATTTACATAGATAGGTGTTATTGACCGGGTTCTCCTGAGTGTGCAAGACCTTGGACATTGAGGATGCAAAGGCATCGCTAATACCCCTTGGACTACGGATCAAGTCAAGGAGTGGTCTGTTGGGTTTGAATGTTGTTGATGTGACATATGTACATATGATTAGGTTATGATGATTGATTATTATTGTTGACATGATTTGTTGATGGATGTAGGCTAACAATAATTTGTCGACCAGACTCACATGTGGATTAGATGGGTCATGCATGACAACCAGAGACTTTCAGGGAGAGGTGTGGAAACAAACTTGCCACAGCCTACTAGCACTCTCGTCATGGATCGAACTGTAGGTTAACAATTACCTAGTTCAACAAGACCCACGATGCCGTGAGGGAAGACTGTGGCAGTCACTCATGATGATTTTAAGGGGTGTGTAATAAGGAAGGGGAATTATTCCTTAGAGGCCTTTAGTCTCCCACAAGATCACCTGGTGGAGTATTGACTCCAGGGGTTTTACATCTACCAAATTCAGTCAAGAGGCGAGTGAAAACCTTGGAGAACATGGTGCGTCTTGAAGGGCATGTCATGCAAGGAAAAAAAAAAGAGGCGAGTGACACCCTTGGAGCATGTAGTGCATCTTGAAGGGTACGTCCCGCAAGGAAAATGAAAAGAGGCGAGTGGCACACTTGGAGCACGTAGTGCGTCCTAAAGGGAACGTCGTGATTTTAACTAGTAAGTGAATAAATTTAGTCAGCCTTAAAATGAATGATGTGATAAGTAAGGTTTAAAAAAAAAATTCCCTAATACAAATGTCCCCTATCCTAGTGAAATTAAAACCTAAGTCTAAGTAGAACATGTGGTCAAATAAATAAATAAACATGTAACGAAGAGGGCGGTAAGAAATTCAAACATATTTATTAAAGTCAAAATTACAATGGAGGATTAAATTTTTAAAAAGGGGTAATGGTTGGTTTTTTTATCTACACTTGCTAAATTAATTTTTAATTAAAAAGGAAAAAGGGGTAAATGGTTGTTTTATCTAAACTTGCTAAATTAATTTTTAATTAAAAAGGAAAAAGAGTAAATGGTTGTTTTATCTACACTTGTTAAATTTACTTTTAGTTAAAAAGGAAAAAGGGGGAACCATAAAGAAAAAGTTGAATGTCTAACTTAGTAAAGAATCTTGTCGTTGGAACTTTCTAATTATGAACTCAACTAGGAATTAAGTAAGGCGTAAGTCATTTAAGAAGTGTAAGGGAATTTTGGGACACTGAGGAGAGTTTTTAGGAATGCCTTCATGTGGGTGAGGGAAATATGAATATTTAATTAATTAATAAAATTGATTTTCTGGTGTTTTCTGGGAGCTTGACAAAGCACACATAGGACAACAACTTCGGAGCATTCACGTTTGGATAAGGTACTCCTATTAAATTTGTTACTTGCAATGAAATTTAATTTACACATGTTATTTTCTGTGCTCGATTGAATATTTCATTTCCATGAGCTTTCTTGCACCTGCTTTCCTATGGTACTTGTAATCCCCTTGCTCGTTGTATTCTGAATTGATTTCGCATGACGAACCCAACCTCTGATTTCAATGACTTCTTTGCATTTTTTTTTATTGATTAATATGAAGAAAAATGATGACTTCTTTGCATTTTTTTTATTGATTAATATGAAGAAATGAGTTTTATTCTGTTTCCTTTATCCTTTAAGTTATTAGTCCGTGTCTATCGCCCAGAGCTCTAATCGACAAATATCACTGTTTGTAAAGACTCTATAGATTCAAATGCCCTTCTTTATTGTGAATGAATAATAAGTGAAGGATAAATTTTCCCAATCATCTATCCCTTACTTATATCTCCATTTTATTTTTATATTTAATCTTCAATCCTTGCACCCTCCTTATGAATGGGTATCTCTGCGTTTGATTGATTCACAGTTGAATGCTTTGTATTTGCTCCTTATTGTGAATGAGTACTTCTGTGTTTGATTTCTTAAACTTTGATTACCTTTTCCTTTCCTGGAAAGATTATCTCTTCATTTCTTTTGAATGATATCCTTTGCATTTCCTTGAATGATCAACTCAGTGTTTCTTGGGATGTTTAATATTTTGTGTTCAGTGATTAATCTCTGAAAAAAACATTTTTACCCAAATTCATTTTGCCAAGCATCGTTTTGAAGGATTATTGCATGTGTTCAAATCCCACTCTTGAACTTGAATCGTTTTTACCCATCGAGTTTGATTGACATCAATTTATTTATGGAGGATTTTTTTTATTTGCTTTGGACAACGAATTTCACCAAATACATAATAACCCTCACTCATTTTTTTAATTCCTTTACAACTAATTTCACTCCACAACTTTTGGGACTATCTACCCATCTTTCAAAAAGTGGTTCCCATAATGATTATCATTGGACAACTATCTGTGATAGACATCAATTTTATAGTTTTATCAATCATTAGATTGGTTAATGTACAACGAAATTATACAATGGAATGACAACAATTTTGAATATCATCATTTACACAATGTCATCATAGTTACACAACGATTTCACAACCCCCTTTTGGCATTTTACCCAACATACCCATCTCTATTTTCGTGGCACATTACACAAAATTCTTCAATAACTATCATTTTCATGGCATTTGGGCGCTAATGTTGATATCTCATCCATTTTTTTTATTGCACAATGATATCCCACGGTAATAAAGGATATGTTCTGTTTCACAAGATATTTTGAAAGTGAATTTAATGGTATAGTGTATAGATCTTGATAGGAATTACACAACATTCACATTGTGATTTTCGTGGCATATACACAATTATATATGTACACAATGATCTCTTATTGTTATTCACACATGATTTATTTTACACAACGATATAATTACACAACAATATCTTATTAATATTCTCCCATGATTGTTATCTACACAACGTATAATAATGGATAGTGTTAATGATTGTTGACCACGAATAGTAATACATAGAGATATTATTGATAGACCGTTAAACAATTGATACAAACGATTTAGTAACAAATGAAAGGTTAGCATGGTATCCCTACATACTTCTAACTTAATCTAATATGGATTCATTCTTTTCTTTCAATTATCAAGGTAAAAATCGGGCTGATTGTTGTTTTCTTATTAATAGATAGCATACTATTGTAGAATGAATTCTCGAGAGAATAATTCATAGATGGCTAATCACGTCTTTTAATTGATGTATGTTTTCAATAGAATTTGTTGCGCCGAGAATTTAATGTGATGTATGATTGTTATATTAGTCAGTCACCCCGCGTCTTATTGACTGGTTGTCTAGGTGCTTCGTTTAGTCTTCATGTTTTTGAAAATTAATTCATTCTAGCACAAGGGATTTATATTGGGTTAAAGGTATAGAAATGTTATGGTGTGCTATGGTTACCATCATGCCTATCACCTTATGACAACATAATTTCTCGGCGAGGGATCATTTCAGTTCCCCTGATGGATACATGCGAATGATAACCTACCCGTAGTCTTGCGCTTCCTACGTGGGTGTTTTCTCATTGTAATTGATGTTGGTAGCTGTTTCTTTTGTAACTCCCACCGCGCTTGGTTTTCACATCGTGAGAGGCTCCTAGTTAATCGGTCGCTAGCCGGTTTTGTGTCAGGTTGTTGATGTTTACCTTTAGCTTCTAGGAGTTGTCTTGATTGTTTCTTTATCCGTCTATTGATTATCACATGCTTCATCCAATTTTGCCCCGATCTACTCAGTATGTCGAAATATTGCTGTTTGCTCGATCCGCATGTGTTGTGTTCATCATCAAAGTTGCATTGTTTAGTCAAGTTGTCATTGTTCTCGCCCCTCAAGAAAAAAAATCTTTTGCATTGCGTTTCATATAGTCGTAATGATGAGGTTGTTACATATGGTATCGTAGCTGGCTCCCAACCCCGGACCGGTGGATCACCATGCTTCCATAGTAGTAAACTCCTTGAGTAATAACCTAGCACTGTTTAAAACTTTAACCTGTTCATGTGGTGATCTTGATTAGAGGACGCCACAAAAGTTCGTGAGTACGGTGCCATGGAAGGAGGTGTGGATGCCTCAAGAAGTTACCACACCCTTGGAGTCTAACCCCTGGCGGGGGAAGAAAAACTCGGGATGGTTTCACTATTGTGTACGAAAATGACCGACAAGGTCCTTCTAGATATTTCTTTTAGGATGCCTTGATTCATCATCATCCCATCTTAGATGAGGCCAGTGGCGCTTTGTACTCGGGAGGGTCCATAGCACGCCGAGCCAATACCATTAGTTTCACTGCGAACTTGAAAGTCAAATTTCCGAAATTTTGGTTCTGATGATGCAAACAATTTGAGGCATGGTTGGAGAATAAGTGACAATGTTTTTTCACTTTGCAACTATACCTCCAACATGAAGGTCCAATACGGAGGTATTTCAACCAAAGGGGATTCTATGGTGGAAGATGCTCCCTTCGCATTTGAACATGGTCGTCGGAGATGTGTCATGGGAACTGCTTGAGGAACGGTTCGGTAGAGAGGTACCTATCAAGGAATTCATTCGAAAGTGTCATCTCAATGAGTTCAACACCTCGTGATAGGGTGGATGTATGGTGCCTGAGTACGAGGCCCATTTTGAGCTATTTTATATGCTCCTCAACTAACGCATCGAGAAACTTTAAGGTCAACAAGTTCATGTTGGACTTATTGTTAGGATTCAACTTCTACTTTGGGTACCCTCGTAAGTACTAGACCAAAGAAAGGGTGTTGACATGTGGGGGAGCCACATTACCCAAGTGACTGCCTAGTGGAGAGGACAAGAGTATCTGGATAAACCAGACCCACTACCGAGGGATATTTGGGCAAGGCTTATAGGATTCATGCAACCATGAATAACTATCGCAGAGCACCAGTTGATCGTGCTCGAGATGTTAGGTACCTTCTCTAACTACACCCTTAGTATTTTGATATATCCAAGTGTTACAAATAGTTATATTTCATAAAGGCTAAAAAGAATTATTAAGTTAAAGGCCAACAAGATGAGTTTAGCTTCTTGTAGAAATGGATTTTGGAGCCAAACAAAAGGTTGGTGGGAAGGTTGCGGGTTGTATCCTTAACCCGAGAAAGTTTTTCAACCGGGGATCCTCAGATGTCATGATATTAGGTTCTTATGGTGTCGTGATTGGTAGGGATTGGCTGGAATCGCATGAGGAAATACTCAAATGTAAGACGACCTAAATGGATAATATTTGTTGATATGAGGGACAAAGATGTGGTGATTGTAGGTCGGAACCAAGGAGAGTTTCCTAAGGTTCATATCTTCCTTACAACCACGGAAGAGCATGCACAAGGGGATTAACACGAGTGATCCCTTCTGCTAAACGAAAAATGGAATAACGCAAAGGTATAGAAAACCTTCCAATGGTGTGATGGTTTGTGGACGCCTTTCCTAAGGAGTTACATGGGATGCCACCGTAGAGGGAATTGAATTTACCATAGACCTAAAAACAGAGGGACTGAACTAATAGCAAGAATGCCTTATGTGGATGTTGTCCCCGAGTTACAAGAGTTGGAGAATGCAAATCAAGGATTTGTTGACATAGACTTGTATACATCCAAGTGTGTCACCGTGGGGAGAGCCTGTTATTTTCATTATGAATTAAGGATGGGTCGTGGAGACTCGCATTGACTACCATCAATTGAGAAAGAACAATCAAGAATCAATATTTGTTGCTGATGATTGATGATTTGCCTGGATCGGATGAAAGGTGTGACGGTGTTTTCAAAGAGCGACTTGAGATCGTGGTATCATTAGTTATGGATCAAGGAGGATGACATCTCTAAGACCACCTTTAAGACGAGGTTTGGAAATTATGAGTTTAGTGTTTTACCATTTGTACTGATGAACGCCCCAAGGGTATTTATGAGTTTGATGAATGGGGTGTTCCACGAATACTTGGACAAGTTCGTCCAAGTATTCATCGACGATATTTGATTTACTCTCAGATGTTAGAGGAGCATGATGATCACTTTCTCTTGGTACTACATTGTCTACAAGATAATAAATTGTACGGTAAATTGTCTAAATGATTGTTTTATCAATCAAATATTCACTACTTAGGGTATGTCATCTCCGGTGAAGGTATTGTCATGTATATAGCAAGGGTCAAGGCTATTATGGAATGGCCTGCACCGATGAATTTCACAGTAGTACATAGCTTCATGAGTTTAGCACGATACTATCGACGGATCATCAAGGGTTTTTCGAGCATAGAAAATCCGATTACGGAATTGCAGAAGAAGAATAAGAAGTTTGTTTGGACTGAGAAATGCACAGATGAATTTCGGAGGCTCAACGAGTTGTTTTATGACAACATCAATATTGAAGGTCCCTCACATGGATGCAAAATTCTTGGTATGCATTGATGCATCTAAGAAAGGCTTAGGCAGAGTCTTGATGGAAGACAATCGAGTGATTTCTTACATCTCGATAAAGTTGAAAAGGAATGAGGAGAACTATGCAACGCATGATTTGGAGTTGTTAGCCATTGTTTATGCCTTGAGAGTTTGGAGGCACTACCTTATTGGATGGAAATTTGAACTAAAAATGGACCACTATGGACTACAACACATATTTACGCAAAGCGCCTTGAACGTGCGACAACGATGTTGGTTGAAATTTCTTAGCGAGTATGATTTCGAGATTTATTACATAAAAGGAATAGTGAACAAAGTGGCAGATGCATTGAGATGGAGACCACACCTCTTTTTCGGTGATTCGTCTTCAGAAGAATCTATGTGAAAATGTTCTCACTTTATAGCGTGATGATGACTGGTACAAAGATTGTGGAAATTAAGGGGCCCATGGTCTACTAACTAGCTTTGACTGATTCTTGAGGCATATGCATGATGTTTTTCATGTATATTTTTTTAGACATTATATTAGTGATTCTACACATGTTATTGACATGAGTTCCATGCAGGTATCTGACTTGGGTGCGCTCATGGTGGAGCTAATCCGCATCATGGACCCTCACATTTGACAACTAATACGTCGAATGGTAGATCAAGTCAAGGTCTAGTGGGACAACTATAGTCCGTACTTGGCAACCTGGGAGGACGCATATGATATGCGTCAGAACTTTCCATTTTTGCTTGATAGATAGACTTATGATACTGTGATACACTTTATTTTGTCACTTGTATAATGTAAAACTTCGGGATGAAGTTTAAACTAAGAGGGGGTGTATGTATCAACCCACTCTTGTGCTCTCTGAGTGAACTTATTCTTTGAGGACACTTTCTTGCAAGTGATCCAGATTATTATACTATTGGTCATTTGATTATTATCATGAGATATTATGGATATGATGATATGTTATTTTTTTGTATTTACATAGACAAGTGCTATTGACTAGGTTCTCCTGAGTGTGTAGGACTTTGGACATTGAGGATGCAGAGGCATTGATGATACCCCTTGGAACCTGGATCGAGTCAGGGAGTGGATTGTTGGGTTTGAATGTTGTTGATGTGACATATGTACATATGATTAGGTTATGATGATTGATTATTATTACTAACATGATTCATTGATGGATGCAGGCTGACAATAGCTTGCTGACCAGACTCACATATGGAGTAGAGGGGTCATGCATGAAAACCGAAGACTTTGGGTGAGAGGTGTGGAAACAGCCCTGCCACAGCCTACTAGCACTACCGTCGTGACTCGAATTGTAGGTTAACGATTACCTAGTTCAAGAAGACCAAACATTTCATGAGGGTATACTGTGATAGTCACTCATGATGATTCTAAGTGGCGTGCAATAAGGTAGGGGCCTTATTCCTTAGAGGCTCTTAGTCTCCCAAAAGATCACCTAGCAAAGTATTGACTCCAGGGGTTTGACATCTACCAAAATCAGTCAAGAGGTGAGTGGGACCCTTGGAGCATGTGGTGCATCTTGAAGGGAACTTCATGGAAGGAAAAAGGAAAGAGGCGAGTGGCACCCTTGGAACACGTAGTGGTTCTTGAAGGGAACGTCGCATAAGGAAAATGGAAAGAGGAAAGTGGCACCCTTGGAGAACATAGTGCGTCCTGAAGGGCACGTCCCAATTTTAACTGGTAAGTGAATAAACCTAGTTGGCCTTAAAATGAATGATGTGATAAGTAAGCTTTAAAAACAAATTTCCCTAATAAAAATGTTACCCAACCTAGTGAAATTAAAACCTAGGACTAAGTAAAACATGTGGTCAAACAAAAATTAATAATAAATAAACCTGTAATAAGAAGGGGGGTAAGAAATTCAAACTTATTTATTAAAGTCAAAATTAGAATGGAGGATTAAATTTTAAAAAAGGGGTAATGGTTGTTTTTCATATTTACACTTGATAAATTAATTTTTAATTAAAAAGGAAAAAGGGGTTAAATGGTTGTTTTATCTACACTTGCTAAATTAATTTTTAATTAAAAAGGAAAAAGGGTAAATGGTTGTTTTATCTACACTTGCTAAATTGATTTTTAGTTAAAAAGGAAAAAGGGGGAAACTTAAAAGAAATAGGAAACTTAAAGAAAAGGGGAAACATAAAGAAAAATATGAATGTATAACTTAGTAAGGAATCTTGGCTTTGGAACTTTCTAATTATGAACTCAACTAGGAATTAAGTAAGGCGTAAGTCATTTAAGAAGTGCAAAGGAATTTTGGGACACCGAGAAGTGTTTTTAGGAATGATTTTAGGCGGGTGAGGGAAATAGGAATATTTAATTAATTAATAAAATTGATTGTCTGGTGCAACTAGGGGAAGGGTGACATGTGTACGAGAGAGGCTTTTCCTAATTATATTAATGAAAACGGAATTTAATGGGAATTTGGGGAACTAATTACTTAAACACTCTATAAAAGGGATGGAGGAGGAGGAGTATGGATCTCATATTTTTTCATAACGTCACGCTGTTGAAATTTTACCTTGACTGAACTTTCTCTTGTGGGAGTTGGGATACCCATCTTGGGTAACGAGTGGTAGCTTGACCTTGCGAGGCGAGCTGAGTGCTATCATTTTCTACTATTGTGTGCATGGCACCTTTGAGGTTCCGGGAGCTCAGGGGGAAGAAGAGTACCTTTAACGTAGGTTGGGTGGTACCGATGAGGTCACATTGTTTGGCAAGAGGGAGTTGGATGGAGCACACGTGGGACAACAACTTTGGATAATTCACGTTTAACTAAGGTAGGCCTATTAAAGTTGTTACTTGCAATAAATTTTAATTTACACATGTTATTTTTTGTGCTCGGTTGAAGATTTTATTGCCATGAGATTTATTGCACCTCCTTTCCTACGGTACTTATAATCCCCTTTCTCGTTGTATTATGAATTGATTTCCCATGGTGAACCCAACCTTTGATTGCAATGAATTCTCTGCGTTTGTTTTTATTGATTAATACGAAGGAAAATTTAGGTTTTATCTTTTGTACCTTATCCCTTAAGTTATTAGTCTATTCTTGAGCAGTCGGCTAGGATCTGAATCGACGGTCATCACTGTGGTGTTTAAAGACTTATAGATTCAAATTCCCTTCTTTCCTATGCATGGATAATAAGTGAAGGATACATTTTCCCCCGCTATCTATCCCTTACTTATATCTGCATTTTTCTTTTATGATTAATTTCTAATCCTTGCACCCTCGTGAATGAGTATCTTTGTGTTTGATTGATTCATTGTTGAATGATTTGTCTTTGCACCTTCTTGTGAATCAGTACCTATGTGCTTGATTGCTTATCTAATTGCCTTTGCCTTTCCTAGAAATAATATCTCTACATTTCTTTTGAATGATTACCTCTTCATTTCCTTGAATGATCAACTCTGCATTTCTTTGGAATGTTTAAACTTTGAGTTAAGCGATTAATATTGAAGGATTAATCTTTGAACAAATCGTTTTCACCAAATCATTTTTACCCAAATTCATTTTACCCATAATCATTTTGAATGATTATTGCATCTATTCCAATCCCATTCTTGAACTCGAATCATTTTTACCCAGGGAGTTTAATTGACATCAATTTATTTCTGAACGATTTTTTTTCTTGCCTTTAGATAATGAATTTCACTAGTGTTTACACAACCCTCTCAGTCATTTTTTTTTACCCCGCCTTACACCACTCTCACTCCACAATTTTTTGGGAAATCTACCCAACTTTTACAAAGCGTTTCCCATAATGATTATCGTTGGACAACTATCTGTGATAGACAACGATTTTATAGTTTTATCAATCATTAGACTAGTTAATGTACAACAAAATTATACAATGGAATGACAACAATTTTTCATATCATCATTTAAACAACATTATCATAGTTACACAATGATTTCACATCCCCCTTTTGAAGTTTTACCCAGTGTACCCACCGCGATTTTCGTGGCACAATACACAGTCTTCACACTATGATTTTTGTGGCATTTACTCAACGATATCTCATTTGCACAACGATATGTTTGTTTGACAGTTTATTTTTGAAAGCGAATTTAATGGTATAGTGTATATATCTTCAAAGGAATTACACAACATTTACACTCTGATTTTTGTGGCATATACATAGTGATATATGTACACAATGATCTCTTATTGTTATTCACACCTGATTTCTTTGACACAACGATATAATTACACAACAATATCTTATTGATATTCAACCATGATTGTTATCTACACAACGTATAATAATGGATAACATTAATGATTGTTGACCGCGAATAGTAATACACAAAGATATTATTGATAGACCGTGAAAAAATTGATACACAATGATTTAGTAACAAATAAAAGGTTAGCATGGTATCCCTACATACTGCTAACTTAATCTAATCTAGATTTTGTTCCTTCCTTTTCAATTGGTCAAGGTAAAAATCGGTTGATTGTTGATTTATTATTAATAGATAGCATGCTATTATAGAATGGATTCTTGAGGGAATATTTCATCAATGGCTAATCACATCCTTTAGTTGATGTGTGTTGCAATAGAATATGTTGTGCCAAGAATTTGATGTGATGCATGATTGTTATAGTAGTCATTCACCCTGCGTCTTTTCAACTTGTTGTTTGGGTTCTTGGTGATGCAACCCTCCCAATCCACAGGTCGCAAGTCCACGCACACAGGATCTTTCCTCTTCCACTGGCCCGAAGAGCTCTCAACACTTGGCTCTTCTATTTCCTTTTTGGGAAATCTGCACCCATAAATAACCTTGAGGAATTCCCCCCCGCCCTTTATACTTCGGGAGATCGGACTTTGTGATTCCGTGAATCTGGTAGTCAAGTGCCCTATCTCTCAAATCTTCGAAACCCGAAAATAGTCAACACTTGACCTTTTCTTTGCCAATTTCAGATTTCTCCTTATCGCGAGTTCGCGAGTTGCGATGTCATGCACTCTACTCCACGAACCCCAAAATCCCGAAAACTGAATTACTGAAACTTTGATGCGCTCGCAAGGTTGACTTTTCAACAGCTCCTCATTCCATGAAGATTTCAGACTTCACGATTTTGCAAATCCTGATGCAAAGATTACGGGACTTCAAATCACGAAACCCCAAAATGGAAATCCACGGGTAAATCCAACGGACCTTGTTGGTTTGAATCTACGGCTCTGCCTCTCCTGAGCTTGAACCTTTGAAAACAACCTCCGTAACTCCCCTACTTCTTCGTGAGATCTGATGGCTCATGGGACTTTACGAATTCTCCACGGAGAAATCCGAATGTCTGTTCCTATTCCTTCTCAAATACTTCTGCAAATTTTTACCAAAGTGGTTTTCAACGATACTTAACCGCCTGCGACACAAGTTTGCGACGCCTTCTCAATGCTCCAATGAGAAAACTTCCCGTGCTTCTCTTCAACAATTTCAAAGTATTTATCTTTCCTGAGATTTTCCCAACTCTGAGTCTTAAAGAAGATTCCTGCACACACTCCTTGCGGTGATCCCTCAATTACTCCAAGGAATTAGAATCCTTCGAATCTGCGCACTCCCTGCAACAACAGTTTCTCAACAATTCATTCAGGCTACAAAACCTAAAACTCTACTCAGCCTGCACACACCTTGCACGACTCCTGCTCCTAACTTCACTTCCGAGAAAATGAGAACAAAAGCTATCTTATCTGAGCTTTCAGAGAAAAACCTCTGAACCCTTTGTCAATGCACTCCTTGCGGACAATTCAACTGCACTCCTTGCATGAACTCTTGCTCAGATAGAGAAACAATTGAAACTCATTTCCCTGACTCTCTCTCCCTCTAAGATTTCATACCTTTAACAAGAAATCATACACACATAGAATAAAATCAATTGTATGACAGAAAGAGTAAATCATTCATGAGCATAACATTCAATAATGCATACATAGAGAATATTTGAACACCATGAGTCTGAATTAAAGCCCTTTTTGTATTAATCCATAACTTATGTACATGGAATTCTTCTACACAACTCTCTGTTTCTTCTCTTCTATGATCTATGCTCTCAATTGACATAATCCCCTTACAATACACAATGAGGGTGTCTATATCGCATTTCCCTCTTTCATTATAAACTGTCTAATATACAAATGAAATTCTATCTACTTACATTAACTATTATAAATGCCTTCTACCTACTAAGCACGAGAGAAGATTTCTCAAGGTCCGTTTATATTATACAAGTGCCCCCTCCATTTAATGATCTCATTTTCATTACATAACATTTTCAAAATTTGCGTTGGGTGCTTTTCCAACTATTTTTTATCTCCACGCTGGCTCGCTTGAAATGCTCCTGCATCATACTCCCTCGCTTGAAAATTTTCATGGGTTCCTGTCCATGAGCTCGTGCATGGTCTGTCCATGCCTCTGGATCTCTGCGTCATTCTCCCAGCTGGCATATTCAACTAGATGGCCTTTCCATTTGACCAAATACTCAAAGTATTACTTTCGCCTGGTCTTGTTACTAACTCTTTTGTCCAGTATGCGCTCCATCTGCGACTTTTCTGCAACTAGCATTTGTTTTCTCCACTGAACCTCTGGTTGTTGATTTCCTATCCTTTCTTCCTCAGATTTATATGGGTACAAATCTGAGACATTGAATATCAGAGAAATTCTGATCCCATCGGGTAATTCAATCTCGTAAGCATTCGCCCCAAATTTCTTCAAGACCTTTCATGGTCCGATTTTCTTCATTTTCAGTTTATTATATGTTCCTCTGGGAAACCTTTCTTTTCTCAAATGTGCGAGGATCAAATCGCCAACCTCAAATTGGAGTAGTCTCCTGTGTTGATCTTCTCTCCTCTTATATTCCTGGCTTGAACTCTGCAATCATTCCTTCACCTGGCTATGAAGTTCCTTCATCGCCTCTGCAAAATCTTCTGCACTAGCGCTCCTAGTCGCAATCTATTCTAAATAACTTAATTCATAAATTCCTCTCGGTTGTATGACATAGACAATCTGAAGTGGGATTTTTCCCATGCTTCTGTTAACTGAGTCCTTATAAGAAAACTTTGCATGTGGTAATATATTGTCCCACTGGCTGTGGTGTTCTGTCACCAAGCTTCTCAGTAAGTCTCCCAGACTTCTGTTCACCCCTTCTGTTTGTCCATCTGTCTAAGGATGATAATCCGAACTGAACGTCAAATTAGTTCCCAGCTTCTTCCATAAGTTTCTCCAAAAGTGTCCTACGAACTTAGTGTCTCGATCCGAAACTATGCTCCTTCGTAAGACATGAAGTCGAATGACTTCTTTGAAAAACAGGTTTGCAATGTGAGTTGCGTCACTAGTTTTCTGACATGGAATGAAGGTTTCCATCTTGGAAAATATATCCACCACCACAAAGATTGATTCAAACCCTCTTTGTGTTCTTGGCAACCCCAATATGAATTCCATGCTGACTACATCCCACAACTTCTTAGGTATGGGCAATGGTTGATAAAATCCTGCATTCTTCCTCTCGCCTTTCGAATGTTGGCAAATTCTGCATCTGTCAACAAATCTTTTGACTTCTTCTCACATTCCTGGACAAAAATATGTCTTATTGAACTTTGTGAACGTCTTGTTATGACCGAAGTGTCCGGCCAGTCCTCCACTATGTTTCTCCTTCAGAAAATTCTCCCTCATGGAGCATGTTGGAATACAAAGTTGATTACCTTTAAACAATAATCCTTCCTGGATCATGTATTCTTCCCATTGGATTATATCTCTTAGAATTGTATTCTCATCTACTTCATATGCCTCTTTAAAATCTGGATCATCTCTGTACATGTCCCTGAGATCATCAAAACCCAACGTTTTGACTTTGAACTCCTGCAATAGCAAACACTTCCTGCTCAAAGCATCAACAACTTTGTTAGTAGTACCAAAAATATGTTTAATCACAAAAGTGAAATTTTGCATATATTCAACCCATTTTACATGTCTTTGATTCAACTTCTCCTGTTGAGTCACAAATTGCAATGCATGATTATAACTGTATAAGGCAAACTCTTTAGGAATTAAGTAATGTCTCCATTTCTTCAATGCCTGTATAATAGCATAGAACTCCTTGTCATAAGTGGAGTATTTCACTTTCATGTCATTCATCTTTTCTCTGAAGTATGCTATCAGCTTGCCTTCTTGACTCAAGACTGCTCCTATTGCAAATCCACTTGCATCGCATTTCACTTAAAATGTCTTTTGAAAATCAGGCAACACTAGGATTGGTTGTTCCATGATTTTCCTCTTCAACAAATTAAAACTCTTCTCAGCCTCTTCTGTCTAGTGAAAAGATTTGTGTCTCTTCTTCACTGTGTCCATAATCGGTGCACTAATTCCACTAAAATTCTTGATGAATTTTCGGTAGAAACTAGCCCATCCATGAAAACTTCGGACTTCAAAGATATTCTTCGGTGATGGCCAATTCTTGATTACCTCCACTTTATCTAGATCCATCCTCAATTTATCTGTAGAAATAACAAATCCCAAATAAATGAGCTCTGTCTTCATGAATGAGGATTTCTTCATGTTTATCAACAGCTTCTCCTAATGTAACCTCTGCATCACTGTAGCCAAATGTTTCAGATGTTCAACTTATGTTTTGCTGAAAATCAGTATGTCATCAAGCTACACAATGACAAATTTTCTGATGAAATCCTTCAGGATTTCATTCATCAATGTCATGAAAGTAATTGGCACATTCGTTAAGCCAAACAGCATAAAAATCCATTCATACTACCCCTCATTGGTTTTGAATGCTGTCTTCCATTCGTCACCTTCTCTCATGCGAATCTGGTGATAACCGCTTTTCAAATTAATCTTCAAAAAATATTTTTCTCCACTCAAGCAATCCATCAAATCATCCATCCTTGGCAATGGAAATTTGTACCTGATGGTTATCTTGTTGATTTCCCTTGAGTCAGTACACATCCTCTAGCCTCTGTCTTTCTTTGTATTGAGTACTGCTAGAACAACACACGGACTCAAGCTTTCCCTGACCAAACCTTTGTCCAACAAATCCTGGACTTGTCTTTTGACCTCTTCATTTTCCTGTGGCATCAATTTGTATGTGGATTTGTTTGGAAAACTAGCTCCAGGTATGAGATCAATGTGATGACTTATACTTCTTATCAACGGCAATGAACGAGGCAGTTCGTCCACTACTATGTCAGCGAACTCTTCCAGCAGTTCCTGAACCTCTTCTGGTAAATCATCTACCCTTGTGATGGTTAAAACAATCTTTGGCTTCCTGACCACAATGAATTGCGGTTCCTCCTTCTTCTTAACCTCTGTAAGAAATTCCTTCCCACTCATGAGAAGTACAGTGTTGCTTACTTCAGGTTTCACCTCCTTATCTATGATTGGAAGCAACATGTGAGTTCTCCCATTCTTCTCTAGGGTGTATGTGTTCATCCTCCCATCATGAATCAGATTTTTGTCATATTTCTACAGTCTACCCAACAATAAATGACAAACATCCATAGGAATAACATCACTCCAGATATTATCATTATATCCTCCTATCTTAAATTCAACTAAACACTGTTTAGTGACAGTTACATGATGTCCTTTTTGTAGCCACAAAACTCTGTATGGACTTGGATGATCAATCGTCTCCAGCTCCAGCTTCTCTACCATCTCTGTTGAAACGAGATTATTCATGCTACCACTATCCACAATGACTTTGCATACCCTGTCCTTGGTCTTGCAAGCAGTCCGAAAAAGTCTGTTTCTTTGGACTGAACTGTCCACCTCTTGCTCTGGTGTCAAAAGAGCCTTTTGCATCATTAGCGATCTTCTGCCTTCAGCATCCTCTGCTTCCACATTCTACCTTTGATCTTTGGCAATATGATCCTCTCCACCTTCCTTCTTTCTATCTGGACATTCATAAGACTTGTGTCCAACCTTTCCACATGTGAAGCATTTTATCACTCCACCTCTTCCTCTTCCTCTACCTCTAGTACGAGGAAACATGTTATTATCAACATAATCTCCTCTCAGGTCAGTATACTATCTTCCCTGTCCATTGTATTGCCCTCTTTGTGAGCTTCCACCTCTCTCAATTTGAGGTTGAGGTTTCTTCCATTCTTCTTTAGGCTTCTAATTTCTATCTTGGACAACTGACTTGCCCCTGTATTGACTTCTTCCTCGGCCTCTCTGACCTTGTTTTCAGCTCATATTTTCTTCCACCTTTAGATCCATTTGATAAGCATCTTCCATCGTTCAGATCGTCATCATACTCATCTCGTCCTAAATTTCGTATCTCAGGCCATTCATATACTTGGCAACTTTTTCATCATTACTTTCATGATGACCTGTTGTGATGTTCAGCCTGTAGAACTCTTTAGTGTACTCCTTCAATGTCATCAACTTCTGTCTCAAGTTCTGTATCCTTCGAAACAGAGAAATCTAATAATATCTGGGGATGAATTTCACCTTCATCTTTGCGATCATCTTGTCCCAACTCTTGATCTTCTTCTTTCCTTGGCAGCATCTGTCAGCTTGTAGCTCATCCCACCATAATGCTACATGTCCCTTTAATCTTGTGACATCACGTTTGACCTTCTTGTCCTGTTCGACATCTTCATATTCAAAGTATGTGTCCAGAGCTCTAATCTAATCTAGAAGCTCCTCTACATCCAAGTTTCCCTCATAAAATGGAATGTCCATTTTGGCTCTTGCACCCATTCTTTCAATAGCTCTAAGAAAGCATTCATTTGTTGCATCTTCTACTGTGACTTATTCTTCATCATGTCCAACTTCATTTTCTCTTTTGGACTCACTAGCATCCCCAGCATCGACTGTGCGCCTCTGTGTTGTCTCCATGTCTTCAAGTCTGGCGCATAGGTCATGCATCTCTCTCTCCATGGTTGGATCAGGCATCTGCCTACCCCTTCTTCTCGACATTTCCCTATCCTCTAGAGGATCAGGTGTTTGCCTGTCCCTTCTTCTTGGCAGCATGGTGAATCTTCTTTTCCCTACTACAAAAAGAAAAGAAACCTTTCTGAGCTCTGATACCAAAGATTGACGCATCCCTCCCAAACCGTAGGTCAGAATTCCATGCACACAGGATCTTTCCTCTTCCACTAGCCCGAAGAGATCTCAACACTTAGCTCTTCTATTTCCCTTTTGGGAAATCTGCACCCACAAATAACCTTGAGGAATCCCCCCCCCCCNTTTATACTTCGGGAAATCAGATTTCGCGATTTCGTGAATCTGGTAGTCAACCGCCATGTCTCTCAAATCTCCAAAACCCGAAAATAGTCAACACTTGACCTTTTCTTTGCCAATTTCGGATTTCTCCTTATCGCAAGTTCGTGAGTTGCGATGTCATGCACTCTGCTCCATGAAATCGGAAATCTAGAAACCCAAATTACCGAAACTTCAATGTGCTCACAAGGTTAACTTTTCAACAGCTCCTCATTCCATCGGGATTTCAGACTTCACGATTTCGCGAATCCTGATGCAAAGATTACGAGACTTCAACTCACGAAACCCCAAAATGGAAATCCACGGGTAAATACAATGGACCTTGTTGGTTTGAATCTACGGCTCTGCCTCTCTTGAGCTTGAACCTTTGAAAACACGCTTCGTAACTCCCCTTCTTCTCCGTGATATCTGACGGCTCGCGGGACTTCGCGAATTCTCCATGGAGAATTTTGACCATCCGTTCCTCTTCCTTCTCAAGGACTTCTGCAACTTTTTACCAAAGTGTTTTTCAATGGTACTTAACTGCCTGCGACACAAATTTGTGACACCTTCTCAATGCTCCAATGCAAAAACTTCCTGTGCTTTTCTTTGACAATTTCAAAGACCTTATCCTTCCTAAGCTTTTCCCAACTCTGAGTCTTAAAGAAGACTCCTACACACACTCCTTGCGGCGATCCCTGAATTACTCCAAGGAATTGGAATCCTTCGACTCTGCACACTCCCTGAAGCAACAGTCTCTCAACAATTCATTCAGTCTACAAAACCTGAAACTCTACTCAGCCTACACACACCTTGCACGGCTCCTGTGCCTAGCTGCACTTCTGAGAAAATGAGAACAAAATCTATCTTATCTGATCTTTCAGAGACAAACCTTTGAACCCTTTGTCAACACACTCCTTGCAGGAACTCTTTCTCAGATAAAGAAACAATTGAAACTCATTTCCTTGACTCTCCCTCTCAGATTTCAAACATTTAACAAAAAATCATACACACATAGCATAAAAGAAACTGCATGACAGAAAGAGTAAATCATTCATGAGCATAACATTCAATACTGCATACATAGAGAATATTTGAACACCGCGAGTCTGAATCAAAGCCCTTTTGTATTAATCCAGAACTTATGTACATGGAATTCTTCTACACAACTCTATGTTTCTTCTCTTCTATGCTCTATGCTCTCCATTTACATAATCCCCTTACAATACACAATGAGGGTGTCTATATCTTGTTTCCCTCTTTCATTCTAAACTATCTAATCTATTCATTAAATTCGATCTACTTGCATTAACTATTATAAATGCCTTTTACCTACTAAGGACAAGAGATGATCGCTCAAGGTCTGTTTATATTATACAAGTGTCCCCTCCGTTTAATGATCTCATTGTCATTACATAACATTTTCAGAATTTGCACTGGGTGCTTTTCCAACTATCTTTTATCTCCGCGTTGGCTCACTTGAGATTCTCCTGCATCACTTGGGTTTAGTCTTCATGTTTTTGACAGTTAATTCGATCCCCTAGCGCAAGGGATTTATCTTGGGTTAAAGATCTATAAATGTTACGGTGTGCCATGGTTACGACCATGCCTATCGCCATGTGATGGCATGATTCTTGATGAGGGGATGATTGTGCGCCCTGACGGATAGATGAGAATGATAACTTGGTCGAAGACTTGTGCTTCTCGATGTGGGTGTATTGTTCGTAGTAATTGATGTTGGTACTTGTTTTTGTAACACATTAATGCATTTGGTTTTGCACATCGTAGAGGCTCCTAGTTACTGATCGTTGAAGCCATTGTGTTCGGTTGTTGATGTTGACCTTTAGCTTGTAGGCATTTTCTTGCTTGTGTCGAGCGGGAAGTCATTTTTATCTGTCTATTGATTATTGCATGTTTTGTCCTGTTGCTTGATGTACTAGTATGTTGAGTCATTGTTTTCTATTGTCGGATCTACGTGTGTTGTGTTCGTTGTCAAGTTGCATTGTTTAACTGTTGTCGTTGTTGTCTTCCTACTTCAAAAAAAAAAAAATCTTTTGCATTGTGTCACATATAGTCATAACGATGGGGCCATTATAGTTATGAGGCTAGAATTACATAATTGAATAAAATTATTATAATTATTTCACAAGGAAATAATTATTTTNAAAAAAAAAAAAATCTTTTGCATTGTGTCACATATAGTCATAACGATGGGGCCATTATAGTTATGAGGCTAGAATTACATAATTGAATAAAATTATTATAATTATTTCACAAGGAAATAATTATTTTTTCACAATTGCATAGTTATGAAATAATAATTATTTCATATTTGAAAAAAAAACTCATAATTGAAAATAAAGTTTATAGTGAGTTGCAAAAAGACCGTATTTGACCATGGAACTTGAGAAAAAATCTCATGATAGAGAAAAAGTTCATAATAGGCTGGAAAAATCTCATAATTGAGCATGGAACTTGTGCATGAATTGCAATTTCTTATTTCTCATGCCATCAGAATTATCTATGACTTGTAATTGTTTAGTTCACATGCCATCAATCCTATCAATGAATTGCATCCACCTAATTCACATGTCATCAAGTGTTTCTCCAATCTCTCTGAAATTACTATAAGAATATGCCAAATCAAGGAAATGGGATATGGAGAGATAGAGTTTGAGAGTGGTTATTCTAGGAAAAGAGAGAGGGAAGCTCAAATTGCTAAGGAGGAGCATTGGGAGCCTAGAACAAGGAGAAATGCATCATTTTTTGTTCTAAGACTTTTGCGACCATTGTTTTTATCAGAAAGTTCTTTCGGATTCATCGCATAGGTTTTCCATTTTCGACGTTTCGGACCAAACCAGTGTGGTCCATCATTAGGAAAATTATAATGAGATATGAAGGAAAACATATAACAAGTGTAAATAAATACTTGAAAATTTGTTTATGAAGAGCCGACATATCAAATCAGGAAAAAATATATTTGTTTGTTTATTAATTATTTATTAAGAGTTGACTTATTAAAATGAAATTAAAAATAAAGAATATAAGACTTAAAAAAAAATTAATTTAATATCTTGAATTATTCATATTGGTTAGTGTTGGGATCCATTTTTGACTAATTTTCCATCCATCATCTCTGTTTAGATTGTTAGGTTGTTTTTCAATTTCGATTGCTTCTCTGAATCTCCTATTGTGATAGTGATCTATCTTGGCAAGAATTTTGGTGTCTTCAATACAAATGTGATGTTTAGTTTTATATGAATGTTTTGCCAGAGCTGAAGGATGAGTGCGATTGTGTTTGATGTCAGCGGCATGTTCTTGAATCCTAATTTTAAAGGAACGACTTGTTTCTCCTATGTATTGTTTACCACACGAGCATGTGATCATATAGACACCTTTTTGCTCGATGGTGTCAACATAGTCTTTGAGTGACCTAAGGGAATTCCTAATGGTGTTTAAGGGTTTGAAAGTTGCCCCAATTTTTTTCTTCTTTAAAATCCTAGCAAGCTTGTCTGTTGTCCCGTGTATGTAGGGTAAGAAAACTTTGGACACATCATTATTTGTTTGTTCTTTATTCCTAGTTGTTTTAGTGGCATTTTGTAAATCTTTCATCACCTGATGTTTTTTATAGCCATTATCTTTAAAAACATTGAGGAGGTGATTTTTCTCTTCGTCAAGGTGTTCATCATCAGAAATTCGGAAGGCTCTAGTGGCTAAGGTGTTGAGAACACCTAGTTTTTGGGAGGGGTGATGATGGGAATTGGCATGAAGATATTGTTCGGTGTGAGTTTTCTTTCTATAACCTTGGTGGGATAAGGATCCATGAGGTCTTTTTGTGACCTTGACATCTAGAAAAGGTAGACTGCCATTATTTTCAACCTCCATAGTCAATTTGATGTGATCGGATTGTTTATTAAGGTGAGTCACAAATTCATATAATTTATCACAACCATGGGGCCAAATGACAAAGGTATCATCAACAAACCTATTCCAGTATTTAGGTTTGAAGGGTGAGGAGATAAGGGCATTGTTTTTCAAATCCTCCATGAATAAATTGGCTATGATGGGAGAGATGGGGGATCCCATAGCAACCCCACAGGTTTGTTCATAAATGTCGCCTTGGAAGCTAAAGAAAGTGGAATTCAAAGAAAGCTTAACTAAGTTAGCAGTACCTAGGTCAGTGATGTTCTTGATAACTTTCATTGCTCCGTTAATGGGAATTTTAGTGAAAAGAGAAACAACATCAAATCTTATGAGGGTGTCATCTTTTTCCAATTTAATGTTTTTGATCTTGTTTACAAAGAAAGAGGAATCTTTAGAAAATCAAAAGCCTATGCGATGAATCCGAAAGAACTTTCTGATCAATGCATCATTTGTTGAAGGTAAAAGATGATGAGATTCACCATTTTAATATATTAATATAGATCTATGGATTTCCCCTTTTCATACTATTTATGTTAAGTTCTAAGTGTTACACCTAATATCTTCTTGAATAGATCAGATTAGATCTTAACTAAAATTGTGATTTCTTAGCACTAGGAAAATTTGTAGATTGGTATTTGTTTTTTGCTTGTGTGTAGAAGAAGATTGCAAGAGTCAGAGTTGGATCTCAAGGGAGGCATAAGGAAAGATAGATGAGAACAGTCATTGTTAAAGAGGTATGTCATTCTCTCTCTCTCTCTCTCTTAGTGTAAAATGAAGCAATATCTTTAGATCTAGGGAAAATCTATAACTATATATACCCCACTTCATGTATGGGACCAAGGGAGGTATGTATTATATGTAGGCTGAATTTATCCAAAATATAAATGGAGACTCCATTGGGGAGGAATCTTTGATTCTTCTTAAGT
Organism: Picea sitchensis; assembly: GCA_010110895.2. Lineage (NCBI taxonomy): Eukaryota > Viridiplantae > Streptophyta > Pinopsida > Pinales > Pinaceae > Picea > Picea sitchensis. The sequence goes on along the minus strand of SNQJ01S0058478.1, from coordinate 30,101 downwards.
TTTATTTCCCCCTTTTTTTCTATTTTCTAAAACTTTCGTGTATTTTATTATCTTTTGTAGCCCTCCTTTAGAGAGAAGATATTGAAAATCTTTCAGATCTGAGCCGGATCTAGTAATTTTCCCAAAATTTTATAGATGGCTACGCATGTGTAGTTCATTCCATAGCAATTGGTTGCAGGTTGGATAACTTCTTAGTCATGACCTCCTATAGAAAATCACTAGATGCATACCTATTAGGTCATGACCTCTGATATAAAATCACTAGATGCATACCTATTAGGTCATGACCTCCCCGATAGGAGAATATTACTCACATTTCCCTATGTTTTCTTGATCATATATGGATTTATCTAGTATTTTGAACATGTAGGTGGTCTAATAGTCCTGATCCTCTCTCTCTTTGAGCCTCTTTCTCTCTATTTTCATTTCAGGTTAAGTAGAGATTTTTAGATTGTTTTATTGTGTTTGCTTTGTTAAGTAAGTTTGTTGTCTAGTGAGGTGTAGAGTTGGGGAGCATACCTAACATATATTTCTAGATTTGGTTCTGTATTTCCCCTTTTGTAATTTGTTTGTGATTGTCCCTTTTGCATTTGGTTTACATAGATAGATTACATTGTGATTTATCGGTTTTTATTCTAATAGAGACATCACAATGTTCTTGGGAGAATCACTACCGATATGCTACAACCCTTTCTTGTTGATTGTTCATTTTTCTATTTGTAGATTGATTTTCTTGATTACTTTAACAAACTTTGTGCATTTTAATTGAAAAAGAAAACTAAACAACATTTGCTTACATAAATATTTTGAGCATTTGAAGAACAAAGTTCAACATTGTGTTTGGCTAAAAGATATTGTGTTTTTTCTTTCCTTGTCTTGCATGGTTTATTTTTTTATTTTAGGTTGTTGATTGCAAAACTTGCAAAGAAAAGTCTTCTTCCCTTCCATAGATAGGATTCATTGAAAGTGAAAATATTGCACTGTTGCACTTCATTTTTCCATTGCTTTGGATTGGAAAGAGTCAAGAACACATCATTGAAGTTCTATTCATTTCCCTTGAATTAAAAATAAAATAAGAAAAGGAACACATAATAAAAAAAAAAAGACTCTCTTTGTTGATAGAAAAACCAACATAGATAGGATTAGGGCCTTCAAGTAGGATTGGAGAATTAAATCTCGAATGCCACAAAATGAAAACCAGATGTCATTAGATAGTGTATAAATCCATATTCACAACCAGTGTGTCTAGAAGCTCCTCTAAAATTGGAGTAAAGCATGAGTTCACATCTAGGAAAGTATAGTGATTACCCCACTTTAGTTGTTTTGGTGTTTTCTCTACTACTTTGACTACTACATGTACGGGGGTCTTGAAGTGCCAATACTCTATACAAGGTAGAGTTGACGAGGATTTGGGATTTGTTACCCTGCCCATACATGTGGTCGAACCTTAGACTGTTCACCCATTCATCTATTGTGAGGTGGTAACCTTAGTGACCATTCCAAGGTAGCTACATAACTCATTGCAGGAGGGATATACCTGTGGTACCTGAGACAAATGTTTAGTCATGGTTTCAGTTCCCCCATAGGGTACATTCCTTAATAAAGGTTACTATCACCAATCGAGGTTGTTTCTCATAGATTATCATAATTGTTCCTCATACTTTCACTAGCCAATATTTTGGAAACTTCATCTCCCCCATAGAGTTGGTTTTTAGAAGGATCCCTAAATCATTCATTTACTTGATGGCTAGCCTATATTTTTAATGTGTTTTCTATTTGGTTTGAAGTCTATGTTGGCCTTATATTGATTTTCTATTAACAAAAAAATATTTGAGATTTCGCCATGCTTTCCCATAAAATTAAAACATTCCTTTTGGTGGTAGGTCATTTATATTGGTCGATGATTTGGGACAATTTCCACCTATTATGGATAAACATATATATGCATTTGAAGGTCTTGCAAAAGAATTATGGAGCTCATTCACAACAATTGTAACCTTTGATATCGTGTTTCAACAAGATGGACAAAGCAATGAGGAAAACAATTATGTCATTTTTGTTGATGTTTGGACAACATCTAGAAGACATTCTCTTAGAATAATAATTAATAAATATCATATATAATAAGTAAATGATAATAATAAATAATTATTGATTATTCAAGGGATGCATACTTTCATGGATATTCACCGTATATTCCCTATATATGGAACACTCATCATTGGAATAATATATCGATCATATCTCATAAAAATAAATAAAAACAACATGGTATCAGAACAAGACTGGGCTTGACACATTCAGAAGAGGGACCAGAAAAATGAGAGGAGAGTAAAATGTTGGGAGTGTTAAATTTATGGGGTTTTTACAATATCTATGTACAACATATTTAGTTTTTTACTCCTACCTAAATTATAGAAAGAATTCCATAAGTTATGGTGGGAAGTAATTTCTAGTAAAAATGTCTAATTACCTAAATATGAGGAATGTGTTGCATATATTCCTCATATTTACTTCTACCTATATTTATGCAAAGAATCGCATGAATTATGGAGGAACAATTTAACAAAGTAAAATGATATGTGGATGGATTATAACCAAATTAATATTTTCGTAGTTACAGAGGTATTCCCCAACTATTTATAAGAAATAAAATTAAATAAAATTTTAAATTGCATTTTTCAAAGAGACGTGTCTTTTTTGGATCAATCTAATATTACTATAAAAAAGACACTTGAAAGAAACAACAATAGACACACATATTTCTTCTATCTCACACATGGGATACGACTTAAGTGATCTAAGGAAGAGACTAAGAGGTTGAAATTTTCCCAGTTACTTAGTGATGTTCTAGTGTTTACTAGAGTAATATTGTATATCATTGAAAGTAATTTCCACTTGTGGAAAATTGTGCTTGTTTAATTTAACACTAGGAAATCAACATGGTTAGTCGTATGACATCGAGTATATGATGGATGTGTTTTGGTAGTCGTATGACATCGAGTATATGATGGATGTGTGTTTGTAGCCATATGCAATCGAGTATATGATGGATGTGTGTTGTTCATAGTAGAAGACATATTATTTGGAGGGTCACTGTATATAGTTGTGCATAAGATTGATTGATCTCCTCTAGGAGATGTTTTTTTTGTTCTTGTTTATTGTTTTGGGAAGGTCACAGGTAGTATCTCTAAGAAGGATCCATAATGATGGTCACATAAGGAAGACATGGAGGGAAATACCTTCTAACATGATATCAAGGAGAGACATTGCCAAACATGATGCTCAGAGATAAGAAGTCTCTAGGAGCAATTTACCTCCTAGGATGGGACAATGCCAGATAACAAAGATAGTTCCAATGATCATGGATACAACGATTCAAGAAGGAATGTAAAAAAACTATGGTATATCCAGTAGAGGAGAAAAACACATTATGAGACTTAGAGGGAGAATGTGTAGTAGTCCTAGTACATGATTTGAGCCATGAGATGTAGAGGAAGCATGCATGGCAGCAGTTTCAGCATATGTAGAGGCACTCCTAGAGAGGGAGGCAGTACTACATACATAGGGAATAGATATTGAGTTACCTCGAGAGAAGGAGGAAGAGATAACTATTGTGTCAGAAGGAGCAGAGACAGAGGAGGAGTCACCTCCAACTCTAGAGGCAGTGTTGATGTTTTTCATCTTCTTGAGACATTGGTTTCATGAGGGAACCTCTATATATCAAGTATGGTCCAATATGACTTAGCATGATCAACATTTACCTATTTTTTTGTGGGCAAAGGCATCCATGACTACAGTGTATGTTAAGAACAAAAGTCCTTGTAAGACTTTGAGGAATATGACGCCCAAGCAGGCCTTCACTTGACTGAAGCCCGAGGTTGGACACTTCAGTATATTTGGGTGTCCAGTATACATTCATGTACCCAAGGAGAAAGGATCAAGCTAGTCCCTTCAAGAAGAAAGGGTACATTTGTGGGGTACAATGATCCTCAAAGGCATACTGGATCTACATCCCTGGATAGAGACAGATTGAGGTGAGAAGAGATGTTACCTTTGAGGAGGAGGTATGCTTTAAGAGATACAGAGGATCTCACATGGATATTGATCAAATTTATCCAATTGATCATGTTGATCCTGTAGCTCCAGTTTATGTTCCCATAGATATTCTAGTAGGTTGGAAGAGACCTACATGGGCTTGTCAGACTCTGTAGGAGGAAAACGGATATGTGTCTACTTATTGTACCTTCTGAGTGAGAAAGAGACCTCAGAGATATTCATTCTATGTCACAACTATGAGCCACATCATTCATTTTGAGCCTTCTTGTTATGAGGAGGAAACTAGTCATCCATTATGGAGAGTTGTCATGATGTAGGAGTATCAATCCATCATGAAGAATGATGTGTAGGATATTGTTATAATACCTGAGGGGAAGTCTGTAGTGACTTCCAAATGGATCTACAAGATCAAACACACAGTTGATGAGAGCATCGAGAGGCATAAAATGAGATTTGTTTCTAGAGGATTCTCTCAGGTGGAGGGAATAGATTATGAGGAGACATTTTATCCTGTTGCTCGATACACTTATATCTGGATGATTATTTCCCCTGCAACGTCTATGGGTTGGAGTGATCTGAAAATAGAAGGCTGACTTGTTATGCTATGCAAGCACCCTCTACTTCATTAAAATAAATTTTACAGGACCTTGCTTCATGTGTTAAAATATGCAAGATAAACTTATGTGCCAAATTTATGTATCTTCTTGTAAATGCTTATGTCTGAGGATATGTTCTTTTAAATGGTTAAATATGTACTTTCAATAAATACACAACAACATAACTTGCAGAAAATAAACCATCAAACTCACAACAATCGCAACATGATAAAGGAGTTCACCCCCCTCCGGGCTACATCTCCTTGAGCCTCCATCAATGGACTTGGCTCTCTGGGATTAATTTGTCAAAAGTTATTTTACAAGCTAATTCTCAACTCCAATGGAAAAAAAGACTGTACCATTGAGATGAAAACACATAAAAACCCCAAAAATGACTAATAGAACTCTGAAAACGGATCATGGCTCATCCGGGCATGACCTCTTCTACATGTGGCCTTAAGCTTCCATGAGATTCTCTATGGAAAAAACACCTGTAAAATTCCTCAAAAGCCTCTGAAACCTATCCCGATGTGTTCAGAGCATAACAATTAGCCAAAAATGATTATTCAATCACAGAAAACAAACATAGGCTCACTAAAACATGTCCTCCATCAATGAGGGCTTCAAGCTCCCTAGAGCTTCCTGAAACTTCAATGGCTAAAATCCTGCAAAAGAAGTCTTCAAATGGCCTTGATAATAGTGCCAATGGATTCAGGACGTCCAAAAACCCGTAGCTGGGCTTTTACGGCACCTCAATCGGCCAAAAGATGAAGAAGTTAGGCCTCCTCCATTTTCCTCCTTCAAGCTTGTTGTCTTTGGTTCACCAAAATGCACCTTTGTTGAATGAACCTGGCACACACGCATTTTAAAGCGTTAAAACCCAACACCAGGTGAAACAGCGCCAACGGTGCAAACCGTAGGACAGTTAAGTGCGCGCCAGCTCCTAACTGCCTAGCACCTGGGCACGTGAGTCGTCCATACGACCTCGCACAATAGCAAAAGGGCTCCGTTTACATGGGCGTATAAACATGTGACAAGTGTCGGTGAATGGTTGGTGGGGAAAACCGTTTGAAAAACCAACCCAATTCTCGCGCTTTTTGGTTTTGGTCACGTGTAATATAATCATATATCCACGAGCTTAATCCTTTAACCGTTTCAAATTGTTTGAATAAACAATGCGCGCGCCCATATGTGGTCATATGGCACGCAATACAACCGTGGGCGAGACCCCATTTAAAACACGTATTCCCATGCGCATTACAAGTCCATGGGTCATATGGCAATCCATATAATCGGGGCTAGATTTATTGTAAAAAACCCACGCGCATTTGCCACATGGTAAGTGGTCATATGTAAACATAATGTAACCGTGGGTCGGGGCTAAGCCCTGGCCCGACCCCCCTCTTCCATATGAATATAATTCAAACATATATAATTTTAAAAACATATAGTTGTTAAGAAATAATGCATGGCGCGTTGGCAGCTCGGACTGTGCAAAGACTTTACACAGTGGGGAGAGGTTCGGGGGTCGAATCCCATGGACGCCATAAAATTTTTGAACTAACAAACCATAGACCAACAGCCAATAAAGGGGTGCCATGTGGCAGCCCATGACTGGGCCACGTGGCACCTTACCATTCACCTATTAAATGCCACGTGTCAACAATCTATTCGTCCACGTGTCCTGTCATCAATGCCTGCCACGTCAAATGTCACATGTGAGTCGTACCTTGCCACATCATCATGTATGGACCTGCCACGTCAGCATACGGTCATGCCACGTCAGCATCTGTATGGACTGCCTAGTGAACATCCATTTTTTTACCTCTTTGACGATTCAGACAGATTGGAATATCTCTCGCTCCCAACGTCTGTTTGAGACGAAACAAATTGCGTTGGGTTTGTGATGACGAGGGCTACGCTCTCGTTCATTTTGAGGAAATTCTGAGAACGTTGATTTTTGAGCTAAAATTTGACCCCTGGTCCATATTTTGATCACACCTTCCCACTGAAAGGATTTTGGACCCACAAAAGCTTATGATTATCTATCTTCTTTCAAGTTCTATCAACTGATTCTACTTGAAAAGTCTTTTCGACAATCACCTGAATACTTTGACATGCCCTGCACTGCAACTGGCTATGTCCCCCAACCACTGTTCTCTGGCTATTGCTGACCCACTGCTCTCTCTGTGCTTGGAAGAATGCCAACCTTCCCACTGAGAATCAAGTCCCTTATGCGAACTCTTTGGCGTCAACANGCGACATCTTGTCACAAGCCAAGAAAACCATCAATCTTGAAAACAAATTCATACAAGATTGAAAATGATGCCAACAAAATATTTTGTTCTTCAAACAAAATATTTCATCCTGTACTTCATCAAAGCACATGGTGTTTTCCTGCATCTTGATGTACTCAAAATTGACTTACAAGCCAACAAACACCATCGACTAAACACAAGTCGAACAACACAATCGACACAACATAGTCGTCAGAAAATCATCAACACCAGTCAAGACTCATTTGAAACATCTGAACCTTCCAAAATGACAAGTCGACAAACATGATACACAATCATGTTACAATCATGAATCACTCATGATGAACTATCACCAGGTTCACTGCTTACACATACAAAAACAAATGCATGTGCATGACTCTTCAACTCTCCTTCCAGTACAAACATAAGTACATAAACCCTGAAA
>SNQJ01S0058477.1:56122-80321 GCA_010110895.2 Picea sitchensis | reverse complement strand
CAAATCATTCAACAGGTTGAAAAATAGTGGATCTTTCACTGAACAATAGTTGTATAATAGGTTGCATAACCAACAAAAGACAAACTAAAACAATAGCTGAAAGAATAAGGAAATGTACATTGCACACGTCACAAAATATGCATCCAAGATAAGAATCAACACATAAAGATTTGAGTAAGAAACACAACTGTCATCAACATATATTCACTAGGTAGAAAACTTTACAGTCAACTAAGCAGGTCCAATTCCTCTATTTCTTCTACTTTCCTTTCGAAAACTCCCAACCCCTAAAACATACAAAGACTACATATTTAATAGAGTTGCAAAGGTTCTCGTCCATCTGGGAATGAGACTTGACTCTAGATAATTAATCATAAAACAAATCATTAAATTAACTAAAACATTTGCATGGAGTACAACATGTATACTCCACACTAGACTTAACCAATGAGAGTGGTTCTTATCATACACAAAATACCACTCTTTAATCTAATCTAATAAAAATTTGGAGTTGATTGACTAAAAACTGCTATTGTCTTTGAGACAGGACTGATGGAGGAAGTGAATTGGAAGAAATAGGACTCGGAGGGATAGACCCAAGCTCTGTATCGATCATTGACATTCTTGGGATTTGTCTGAGGCCTCTGAAGGTGACTGGTTGCATGAAAATATCTTCGCCTTATCTGCTGCTTCATTGAAACTTTGGCAGTTGAATGCACCTTATGTTGGCCCTGCTAACTGTCACTTGTATTGTTCAGATAACTGCACTATTGTCAGTCAAGCGAACATGGAGAAAAAATAACTGGTAATGAACTAGAGTGCATGGAGGCGATCGTCTAGTAGGGGAATGGTATGAGTGGAGGTGGATGACGTGGATGCATATGAAGTGGAGATGAGTGAAGGTGACTTGGTGACCTTATGTCATGTAAGCATGTGATTTTGGGAGTTGTCAAGGATGGTTTGGGTCCCCACCGCATTTGGGCCTGAAATCCCCTCTAAGATACCACGTAGCTTCCCCGCGATACCATGGTTTAAATTTAAGCCCGATCAAGGGTTTTAACACCTGAGCATGTTGCGGCGCCAAAATGAACCATGGTCATTGATATGGTCACGATATGCGATCTGGGTGGAATATTGATAGGTGGCGTGTGGTGAGAGGAGGATAGGATGGGGAAATATGGATGGTATCGGGTGTTAGAAGATAGGTGTAATGTAATGAGAGGTGAGAGAGATACACGAGAAGTGACGAGAGTGTGGGTGGAGGAAAAATGTTGGGTAGTGAGAGGGGCAGTATCGAGAGGAAATCCGACAGGATTCCGAAGGGGAGGGTGGGAGCTAAGTAGGATTTTCCCTTGAAGGGGGAAGTATATCTCTGAGATACAATGGATGTTCTTAGTTGCCTTTATGGCTTAGAGACTACTGTATCCTTCTTAGGGTTGGAATGAGCCTTCTTGGCTTTGTTGTCTTCAGATTTGGATCTGTTGAATCCTTTTCTGGGTGCCAGTATTTCTTCTTTAATTTTTAGTTAGTAGAGTCGCCAGGTGAAATATGGTAGTCTATTTGTGTCTAAACTTTGTTCACCATCAAAGGTCATAGCTAATCAATGTCGTTCTCCTAGAGAAATATATTTCATTACTCTGTTCCCTGACAATGGCGCAATAAGATGTTGATCCTAATGTCTGCACTTGACTACTTCACCAAATGGATTGAGGTTGTGCCCACCAGGAATTCCACTGACAAGGTGTTGGCGACGGAAGTCACTCCTGGATTGCTTGCAGGAGAAGAGCCCGACGCCCATCAGTTTATGTCACGATTTGTTTATAAAGGGATGATCAGATGGAAGTAAACTCAGAACAATATCGTCTCAACTCTGAAACTAGGCCAGGCATGCATGGGCAAGTGAGGTCTTAGATAAACTTCAAATAGTGAGTTGTAATAAGGGTGAGCAGGGGGGAAGACTTGTATGAGAAGAGTGCAAGAGTCTGTCATAAACATCAGGTTCCTAATAGACTAGAGAAGAAAGTGCCCAAACACAAGACCCTCTTATATTCAAACACAGAAGACCGGCGAATACAATAATGCAACGACAAATCCTTTATCACAACATAACTGTAACAATTCATGCGAATCATTCGATCATGAACTCTCTAGTATGAGATGAAAACATAGACGGAGTAAGGAAACTGTTTGTCATAAACCAAGATATCTCAGATACAGACACACAACCAGGAAACCAGAGTGGTTGTTAAAACTTTACAGTCGGGAGCTTTGCTCTACCATCGATAGATACAAAAATGGCGAAAACGCCTACATATACTCAAAGCAACAACAACAACAAAATCGAGACGTTGCATTAAAAATTTGCGTCTGCATGGATTCTGACAGTCTGCGCATGCATATTCTGGATGATCGTGCGCCTATGACAGACGCCATCAGATTTCGGATTGTCCTTCTGCAGGTGAGTCGACGTGAATTAGTCTTTTGCCGGACCTTCCTTTTATGGCGGAGTTGATATTCAACCACCAGCAACTGCCGCAATAACTACTTTTTGGGATCGGGGATGGCCTCGGTCAACTTACCCTTCTGGGACGTGGAGGTCTCCTAATGGTGCCACCTAGATCAGCCGAACGGTCTTTCTTTGGACACTACTTCGCTGGACTGCTACGAGGGACCCATGTGGATGATGTGGACGAGGGCGTGACGAAGGTTAAAGGCGTGAACACTGTGGAGGTGATGGAGAAGAAATGGGAGCTGTGACATCAGTTGAGGAATGCCACACGGTTCGAATAGGACAGAGGAGGGAGGAGCATGGAGTGCGGGAGTACAGGAGGAGGTGACTAGGAATGAGAGGGACACATGGCAGGAGACGAGAGGACAACTAGCTGAGGAGGTGCCATGTGGATGGAGAGAGGGAAATTGGATAGATGATAGGGGAAGAGGGTGGTGGTAGGTGGAGAATAGGTGGAAATGGGGGGAACGACTCAGACAGTGACACGATAGGAAGGGGGGCCCGCTAGAGTAAAAATCCGTTCCGGACCCCCCCCTTTCCATTAAAGGCAGAACCGATGGGGGGGTCCGGAATCCAATACAGACCGCAGATCTAAGCACCGAGACTTGGGTTGTCCAGATGTGCTCATACATTACCTCCAATTCTGGACCCCCCCCCTCTCGTTAAAGCCAGAATGGCGGAGGGGGTGCAGAATTGGACCTTGTCCGTGAATTTGAGTACCTGGATCATGATCGTCCAGATCTACACCCTCTTTAAATTAAATGTGCTTGAACCTTGCTGATGGATGAACGACTGAGATGACCTCGACACTTTCATCATGAAAATATCGAAGGGCCCCACTTGTGGCTTAGCTATGCGCCGCGTGTCCTCCAGAGGAACGGTAAAGATGGCATTTGATGTTAGAAGAGGGCTGCCTCCATTATCAGGTCGCTTGACGCGACCAGGTGCTAAGACCGTGAGCTTGACTTTGAAGGGCGCTTATCATCATTTCAGGGTTCAGGGTTTCGAGATGTGAAATGACGAGGGACTTTCACCCCTCGAACTCCCGAATGTCGATATGCCGATGTGACCAGATCTTGCACCACACATCAATGGATCGGACGACCCAGACTTAGCTTTAAAATATAGGCGCTTTCTCTTACACTATATATCAGGTAACTTGGCAGCCCCGATATCCCGATGACCATTGATCTACTTCGTGGATAGATCTCGACTGCCGGCAACAAAAACTTTCCCGCTCGCTTGACTCGTAACTGGAGAAGAGATCCTTCCGCTGCTGCTCTTGGGTGTTTCCCGTTCATCCTGCAGACCTGGGTCCCTTGTGCCTAGGACAAGAAATGTCGCTAACATTAGGCTCCATGGGGGATAGAGTCGTCCCTGTGATGCTCTAAGAACTCATTCCACAGCTTTAGTGCCTTGCTGTTGGGCTATGGAGTCAGGCTCAAAACATCCCACTGCTGAAAATACAGGCCGAAAAATAAAAACAAAACAAACTAAATGTTTATGCTTGCAGGAGCTTATTTATGTACATTCCTAAGCTAATAAAACACTTTACATGGGCTAGGTGAAAGAAAACTTCCACCATATCCATTCAACCAGCTTCCTGGATAGAAGCTCCTTCCTTCTGTCAATGATCATCAGTGGATGGTGTAACCGTGAAAGCAGAGTGGTTACACTCTTCAACTCCTACTTACAGGATGGAGTTGAGATGAAATAGGGTGGCTCCAAGGCATAGGGGAAATTCCACTCCTTGTATTCGCCGACAGGGTCATAGAATGAGTGGCGAATTTTGGAAAATTGGTGACAGACAGCCTCCTCTACTACAAAGTTGTTCACATGCGGCTGAATATCTCTGATAAGCATAGGTGGGTGGATAAATGAAGTAGGCTCGTTGATCTCAGGTGGTGGATGCTCACTGATTGGCTCTGAACAAAGGGCAGACTGCTCCTCTAGTTCTTTTTCCTCTTCTTGGCTCTCCCCCGGGTCAGATTCGTATTCATCATAAACAGGCCCCCCGGGTAAATTCTTCTCTTCCTCGTACTGCTCAGCGTCTCCTAAAGGACCGAGATCGTTGATTTCCTCGTGATAATTTTCCTTAGTGAGCAGAGGATAAGGTTCTGTGACTTTCTCTATCAGTTCACTGAGAGCATCTTCTTCCCCCAGTCTTCTATCCTTACAGCCCTCATCATCACAACCTTCATTAGACATAATCATATCTGGGAGGATTTCTTCTTCTTGGCTCTCCCATGGGTTAGATTCATAATGACCATAAACAGGACCCGTGGGAAATCGTTTTTCATAATCGCCCTCAGTAGAGCTGCTAAGGGCCTCTGCTTCAAAGGATGGGAAATCCTCAGCGTATTGTTCAGCTTCCCACCTGTCAAATCTGGCAGTGATAGATTTTATCAGTTCCATAACTCCGCCTGAAGCGTCTTCTTCCTTCCTAGGATCTTTATAATCATTCATTGTAGAGATACCAAAATCATCTTCTTCAAAGGGTGGAAAATCCTCTGCACATCGCTCAACTTCCCACCTGTCAAGTCTGGCATTGATAGATTTTACCAGCTCCATAACTTCGCCCGAAGCAGAAGAATGGGGAGGCGAAATGACTGATTCCTGATCCAGGTCATCATTATCATCCTCATAGCCTTCATAAAAGATGGCTCTATCTTGTATACATTTTTTGTAGTATCCCTCACAACAGTTATGAAAAATCAACTCAGAGGGATACAAATTCTGACAGTAAGCGGTGAAAGCTGCATGGAACTCACTGAGTGAAGAAATGCTAGCAGGGGGTAAAGAATGATACCATCTACGCGCATCCCCTGCTAACGAGAACATGAACATCTTCAGTAATACATCTTCATGATGTATCTCCCACTGACGCATGAGTTCGTGAAACTCACTGAGGTGCTGAGCAGGGTTGTCCTCTTCATATTTTCCAAATATGGGCAAATAATCGCCCCATTCAGTCGGAGAGGGGACAACATTAGGAAAACTAGGAATAGCGGAAAAATTAAAAGGAGAAAACCTACGAGCAAGGATTTTCTCCATATCGAACCAGTGGATTCGCCAATCGATCCTTGAATCATGGAGTCGCCAGGTGAAAGATGTGCAGCTTCTAATGTGCCTGGTCCTTGTTCACCATCAAAGGCCAGATCTTAACGTTGTCATTACCCCAGGAAGCTTCTCAGGCTGAGAAATCAGCTGCTGAAACCTTCTCGAGAAAGCTCCTTAGCGTCAGCTTTCAGGTGTGCTAACAGTAGTCACAGCTGAAATAGTGATGTGCAAAACAATGGAGTCACCACAGTGGAGTCGCCAGGTGCACAGTAGTAATATTTAAAGGCTCTGATGTCTGATGCACCTTCAAAATCAGAGGCTCAATGTCATTTTGCCCAGGGAAAATATTCAACTTCGTCCCCGACAACGGCGCCAGAAATGTTGGCGACGGAAGTCACTCCTGGATTGCTTGCAGGAGCAGAGCCCGATGCCCATCAGCTTATGTCATGATTTGTTTATAAAGGGATGATCAGATGGAAGTAAACTCATAACAATATCATCTCAACTCTGAAACTAGGCCAGGCATGCATGGGCAAGTGAGGTCTTAGATAAACTTCAAACAGTGAGTTGTAATAAGGGTGAGAAGGGGGGAAGACTTGTATGAGAAGAGTGCGAGAGTCTGTCATAAACATCAGGTTCCTAACAGACTGGAGAAGAAAGTGCCCAAACACAAGACCCTCTTATATTCAAACACAGAAGACCAGGGAATACTATAATGCAACGACAANACAGAAGACCAGGGAATACAATAATGCAACGAAAAATCCTTTATCATAACATAACTGTAACAATTCATGCGAATCATTCGATCATGAACTCTCTGAGGAGTTGTCTGAGGCCTCTTGAGGTGACTTATGCATGAATAGATCTTCGCCTTATTTTATGCTTCACTAAACCTTCGGTAGCTGAATGTACCTTGTGTTGGCCCTACTAATTGTCACCTGTATTTCTCGGATAACTGCCATGTTTTCAGTCAAGCAGACATGGTGAAAACATAACTGGTAGTGAACTAGAGTGCATGGAGGTGATCGTCCAGTAGGGGAACAGTATGAGTGGAGGTGGACGAAGTGGAAGCATATGAAGTGGAGATGAGTAAAGGTGACGTGGTGACCTGACATCATGTAAGTATGTGATTTCGGGATTTGTCGAGGGTGGTTTGGGTCCCCACCACCTTTGGGCCTGAAATCCCCTCTAAGATGCCACGTAGCTCCCCTGCGATACCATGGTTTAAATTTTGGCCCTCTCAAGGGTTTTATCGCCAGAGCATGTTGCGGCACCGAAATGAACCATGGTCATTGATATGGTCACGATCTGTTATCTGGGCGGAAGGTTGATAGGTGGCATGTGGTGAGAGGAGGATTGGATGCAGAAAGGTGGATGGTATCGGGCATTGGAAGACAGGTGTAATGTAATGAGAGGCGAGAGAGATAAGNAAAGTAGAAGTAGAAGAGGAATTGGACCTGCTTAGTTTACTGTAAAGTTTTCTACCTAGTGAATATATGTTGATGACAGTTGTGTTTCTTACTCAAATATTTGTGTGTTGATTCTTATCTTGAATGCAAATTTTGTGATGTGTTCAATGTACATTTCCTTATTCTTTCAGCTATTGTTTTAGTTTGTCTTTTGTTGGTTATGCAACCTATTATACAAATATTGTTCAGTGAAAGATCCACTATTTTGCAACCTGTTGAATGATTTGTATCTAGATATTTGTCTAGGTCTTGAGATATTATCTTAAGTCTTAGTTTTCATGCAACAAGTGGTTCATTGCATTGTTTGTTATTGTTGTATTTGTGTGCCTTTTCATACCCTCAATTGTCATCTAATACCCATACAATTAGAAAAGGAGAACCTACTTTTACACTGTGTGTTCTGCCCTGCCATAGCACCATCTTAGAAAACCTGGCCTTAGTCTTACCAACAAAACCAACAGAAAATCAAAAGAAACAACCATTCTAAACAGATAGGTGGCCTAGCTTTTCCCTTTAGTAGTCAGGTGCAGACCTTAGGATCAACAAAAACCATGTGTTCCTTTGTCACAATGACTAGGTTTGTTCATATTGATACATTTAATTTTTACCTTTATCAAAAAACACAAGCTCCTAGTTATGGTCTATCTTGGTCTATCCCAACAATGTATTGAAGATCATTGACAAGAAATAAGTTAAAAGATTGGGTTTCCAACTTAACGCTTCTAAATTTTTTCTCATCAACATCTTAGTACATGAACACATTCATTGTGAAGGTGTAGTACCTAATGTGAATTTGATAATGGGAAATTATATCCTCAAGGACAACTTTTGTGTTATAAAGATCGGGGTGGATGTTGTCCTTAGTGTCTAATGCCTCTATTCCTTAGGGATCGACTACACTAACCACTGGGTTTTTTTTTCTCCTTTAAATAGATGGTCAAGCATATACTATCAATGCTTTCTAGATAAAAAAATTCAAAGAGTTGATTCTAAACACACCCAAACTTTCCAAAGGACACTTTGGCTTCATGTATCGCTTATGCTATATGTAGGTAGAACCTTCTCACCAAATCATATTTTGGGCCTCTCCAAATTGCTATAGATATATAAGGTGGAATTTTAATAAATGTTCACATTTGGAAAGATTATGGAACATGATATTAATATTAACACCATTGAAGGCCACATGGTGGTTCAAACCTATAGATACAAAGATTTAAAATCTTTTGGGGGGGGCACCTTGGCAATAAGGATCATCGGTCCTAATAAAATATGTTATGTTGTTCATATTTCCTTGGACATAAAAAAGTGCTTCTTGTTGCTTCAGTAATCCTTATGGGACACTTAATCAAGGTACTATAAAAAATCGATTTCCTATGAATAGACCAATAATTTGATGGATGTGCTACTCAGTGCTAGATAATTTTCTTAGAATAACCTTTTCTTTGGCTACTAATAGATATTTATACAGATCCAAGACCAAATAGAATGCCACATTCAACACTCGTTAGGATCATTGCCAATTTTAGATGATTCCATTCGGAGTTTGAATCATTGTAACAACCTTTTAATATTAATGAACAAATTCTATTGTATATATCTTTGTAAATTTGTCCTTCCTCCTTGATCATAATACCATTTATAATAAGAAATGTTACCCCCTCACATGTAAGGGTAACTAGAGGATATTTTTTCTCCCATGATCCATGTCACATACATCAGCTCCGATGATGACATCCAAGATTCTCCACAAATAGTTTCCCGCATATGACTTCCACTTTATGCTTAGCTCACTCACATAAGATGATATGATGCATGAAACACATGAGATACCTTGTTCGGATACTTCATATCAAGTGATAATGTTCAATGATTTTGACATGAAAACAATGATCATAGGTTGAATTGGATGGTGGATCATGATGCTTTGAATTTATACCTTTTTCCTTGTTTGATCCAGGAGGATCTCCACACAAGGATTCAATACTTTTCACACCATGAAGAAGATCATTAAAATGATGAATGATAGGTGACATAGTTTAAAAGGAATGTTTAATTCTTCATATTGTAAAAATGATTAATTTTTTTAGCATAATGTGCTCATGTATTTTTTATTTAATTTGTAAAAAGGAAATTAAAATTAAGTGAGAGAATCCAACTCACAAATTATTTTCCTAGTCTTAAGGGGAAATTAGTTTTATGTGAGAATCCACCCCACAAACTAGTTTCCTAATTTTAAGAGGAAGTTGAGAGTCTCATGAGTTGGTTTGGGATTCTTCCTCATTTTATCACAAGTGGTTTCCTAGTCTCAAGGGGAAGTTAAGGTTGGTTGAGATGCTTTATCATATTTTTCCTTGAGTTGTTATTAGATCCTAAAATTGTGGATATTGTTTCCTTGAATTATGGAGAGATGGAAACTATATAAATTCCTTATGTAAGCATTGTGGGGGAGGGCCCCCTTGAGGCCCCTTTGAGAGAGATTTGTATTGAGAGGAATGTAGTCCTTCTAGTGTCTGAAGAAATGTCACTTATGTGAGAGCCTTAAGTTCTCTTTTGTGTAAGAGAAGGTTGCTCTGGGTTTTCGGCCCTCTAAGGAGCATGTGCCACATTTTGTGACAAGATTTCAGACCTTTTTAAAGGACAATAAAGTGATTTGTATTCAAAGAAAGTCTGGATATGTAGCCAGAAGGTTCTGGTGAACTCCATTATCATATGGGTGTCAAATTATATGTGTGAGTTGTGTTTGCATTCTTGCTTAATTAAGTAGATATTTAATTACACATATGCACCTAATTATGATAATTTTCTCACATTCATATGCATTTCTTAGAAGTTATATGCTCATGTTCACATGTAATTAATCGTCAGTAAAAGGTCTTCATGGTAGAATTTTTGTAGAGAAAGATATCACATAAATTCTTGGATCAAGTGGTATCACAGTAGGTCTGACCAGTTTTTCATATTGCGAACATCACAATGGGAAAAGAAAAGAAACAAGCATGGCTTCGTGATATTGAAGAAATCAACCAAACCATTCAAGTAGAGAATGTTGAATTGAGGAGGTTTCTTCAAGAACCTAAATAAGAAAATAGAAAACTATGAATGCAACTACAAGTTATGGAGGAGAAATTTGGGGAATGCTTCATTATAGGAGAATTCAAAAGTCCCTCCAAAACCAGACCAACTTGTGGCCATGGAAAGTATACTATTTATGGTTCTTTTAATGAAAATATTGATGACTACACATATTCTCAGATAATAAAGGATGCTCTTCAAAAACCAAGGAACCAAGGTGGTTTCCTAGAATCCTCATCTACAACTTTATCCAACTAGGAGGAGCAGTTGGCCAAACTTCAGGAAGGTGACCAAGTGTCAGAAACATGAATGGAAGTAAAGAATTATCCATGTTCAATCCCTTCCCTTATAAACGATGATGCCTCTTTTGATTCTTTCAAAAGACACACCAAGGGAATTGGCTTGAAGGTTTTTAGGAACATGAGGTATAAAGGAGGAGGTATTAGTATTTATGGCCAAGGCATCATTCAACCACTGGAGGTTGAATAAAGACCTCGATATGTAGGATTGGGGTATGGTGAAAGAGAATGCTCAAAAGTAGCATAAGCACGAGATTCTTCAAGAAAAGAGTTGGTATCATCACGAATGCATCACTTTTTGAAAGTTTTAGATCTAGCATGAGATTTCGAATGAAATCAACGTCTCCTCAAAAATCTTGGGAAAACAATAATGTTGTGAAGTGTTGAGACATAAAATATCTTTACAGTGAAGGCGAGAAGGACATGAAGTCACACAACTATTGCACTCACTTCCAAATGAGTGTTCATTGAATCAGGAAATGTTGGAAGCTTCACCCCAAGCTTCATCTCAAACCAAGCAGGAAGCATGTACAAGAGCCTATGTAGTTGGAGGCTTGATCCAAGTGAATCCTCCTTAGTCAAAAGGAAAAATTGTCAAAAATAAAAGTTCACGGGATTCAACAAAAACAACACCAAGTTGAAGAGCTCGATGAAAGCTTTCCAATGGTGCAAACATCACCTCAATCAGACTCCGGATGTAAAATTTATGGCCATTTGAAATTTACGTCAAACAAACAAATCTAGAAAAATCCGTATAGTGTTAACATCATCATGACGTCATTGTGTTGACATGGAAGAATGATAAATTGCCACATGTCATGCATTTTTGGCACTTTCACGGGTCCATGTGGACTGGTAAAAATGTGCCACATGGTATCCATACATACACCACATGGAAGTACGGAGGTGACGTGTTAGCTAACATGGTTGTATGGTGATGACATCAACAGAGTGACTGGACCATACAGAATGTTGACTAGGAAATACAACGTTGATGAGGCAGGGTGGCGTGTAGAATGGCATTGGCGTGGCTGAGTTACTGGGTAGTATGATGGTTCACATGGAAGCATGAGAGGCTACCACGTGTTAGTTGGATTCAACCTTTTTAGGGGTCCAAATGGACCATCGAAATTGTTCCATGTGTCATCTGTATGGATGACGTGGAAGTATGGTAGATGACTAGGTGTTGACGTGTCATCTGACTGGGTTGTACGACATTGATGTAGGAATTGATATGTTGCTAACTGGACTTCCACTGGATTGTTGAATGGCCATTGACTGGCCAATTACAAAGTTCCATGTGTCCCAATATTGGATCACCACATGTCACCCCTCGTATGCCCAATGAGGGCTAGAATCCAAATCAAATTAAAAAAAAAATAGGCAACTGGACTAGTCGATGCTAAACCTGATGGCCAGTCCAACCAATGGCCAACAACTGACGACAATCATTTAATTTTGGCGGACAAGGATCGACTGACCAACATCGAATTCGACGATCGAACCCCAAAACTAACGGTCAATGAGTATTAAAAAAGACGACCAACAAATGGTGGCATTATATTAAATTTTGCAGAAGTTACAATGACAAGATATTTTAAATACAGCACAAAAATTTGTATCCAATCTAGGGGTTAGAATCCGGACCTCCCAGAAACCAACGTCTAATATACATTTTGGTGACCAACAAGCCAACAACCACATGTTGGTTCATCCTTCGGGGTTTGATTATTTAAACCATGTTTTTTCCATACGACAGGAAGCTATGGTCATGGATAAATTATGGGTGTGGATTTCAAGGTTTTTTAGGAATTTATTGCAGAGGTACAAAATTTTTGGCACAAATTTTGAGACATACCCTGTCATAATGAGACCTATGATTTCCTATTCCACATGGTTCGAGGAAAAAGTGACAATGACATAATTGTACGAAAGTATAGTATTTTTTGCGTGATTTTTTGAGCCAGATTTAATGGCACAATCCATTTTGTGATCTGAGCAACGTTTGAAGTCTATGACCAAGCCCATGTCCTCTTGGCATGTTTTTCGAGGAATATTTGCACCTTTCATAACAGGGTCTAGTTTATAGTAAAAATTTGCAAAATGATGAGACGGACTTGATGGTGTTGTGTATTATGAGATTTGAGCAGTTGATTGAGCACCTTGGCATGAAACCCAATGTAAGTTTCATGCATTTATGAGTTTTTCCTCTTTTTGGAAATTGAAAAAGGATGAATGTATGTTGAAGATTCTGGTGATGTTTGAGTGTTGCAGCAAGGCAACGAGATCTTAAGTATTATAGGAAATTCATTGCTTAAGCCTTGCATGCAAACTGAGACAATGCGGTAAGAGGCCATTTTGACACTTCGAAAAAAAGTAGTCATTTTTACAAACAAAAGTATCATAATTGTGAGACGAGTGTGATTATGATGGAACTATGTTGCACATGTTTTTAATAGGGGTATATTCCTTAATGGTAATGTTGCCTTAAAATTTGATGTAATTTCCATTTTTCTTGAAAATGGAAGTTTCCATGAAATATTGTAAAGGCTTTGTAGCCTCTCAACGAGAGTGAGAGGCAGTTTTTTTGCCTAAGCCTTGTTGGAAATATTGTAATGGTTTTTGTAGCCACTATTGAGTGAAAAGCATCGTTTTTCTTGGGTCTGTTTTGGAAATCATTGTAAACTTTTTCATGAGTGTTTTATAAACTCCTGACAAGTATGGTATTGCTTTGAAAATTGTAAAGTTGTAATCCATGTATTATCAGACACAAATTTGCATTGATGCAAGTTTTGGAATTAACATCCTCATTTTGAAGTACAAATGTGAAGGAAAAGAAGGGTGTGGCCTTTCAGAGACATTTGTTTATGGAGATCAAGGAATTAACTACAGAATTTCATTGAGGCAAGTGTTGGCATGGATATCCTCATTCTGAAGCACAAAGGTGAAGGCTAAGAAGGGTGTGGCCTTTCAGAGACATTTTTTATGCATATCGAGCAGTGGGGAAGTGCATCATGGAGTGTAAGACTCTTCCTAGAAGATGGTTGTGGAGATTCAAGTTACAATTTCTCTTTATACTTTTGGAGGACCACGAGTGATTTTTGTGGGGAGGTATGATCTAGGAGGATATCCACACAAGGATTCAATACTTTTCACACCATGAAGAAGATCATTAAAATTATGGATGATAGGTGACAAAGTTTAAAAGGAATTTTCAATGCTTCCTATTGTAAAAATGATCAATATTTTTTAGCATCTCATGTATTTTTCATTTAATTTGTAAAAAGGAAATTAAAATTAAGTGAGAGAATCCAACTCACAAATTAGTTTCCTAGTTTTAAGGGGAAATTAGTTTTATGTGAGAATTAATATCATGGATTAGTTTCCTAATTATAAGAGGAAGTTGGGAGTATCATGAGTTGGTTTGGGATTCTTCCTCATTTTATCACAACTGGTTTCCTAGTCTCCAGGGGAAGTTAAGGTTGGTTGAGATAATTTCTCAATTTTGTCCTTGAGTTGTTATTAGATCCTAAAATTATGGATCTTGTCTACTTGAATTATGGAGAGAGGGAAACTATATAAATTCCTTATGTAAGCATTGTGGGGGAGGGCCCCTTTGAGAGAGCTTTGTATTAAGAGGAATGTATTCCTTCTGGTGTTTGAAGAAATATCACTTATGTGAGAAACTTAAGTTCTGTTTTTTGTAAGAGAAGGTTGCTCTGGGTTTTCATCCCTATAAGGAGCACGTGCCACATTTTGTGAGAAGATTTCATCCCTTGATAAAGGAAGGAAAATAAAGTGATTCCTATTCCAAGAGGGTCCAGAGATGTAGCTAGAAGGTTCCGGTGAACTCTGTTAACATATGGGTGTCAAATTATATGTGTGAATTTTGTTTGCATTCTCGCTTGATTAAGTAGAGATTTAATTACACATATGCACCTAATTATGGTAATTTTCTAACGTTCATATGAATTTCTTATAATTTAGTTGCTCATGTTCACATGCAATTAATCGTCAGTAAAAGGTCCTTATGGTAGAATTTTTGTAGAGAAAAATCTCATAGAAATTCCCATATCATTGTTTCACCTTGGTTGTCATCATCATCTCCTAGTAAAGTGTTGTCACTCTTGGGAAA
Organism: Picea sitchensis; assembly: GCA_010110895.2. NCBI lineage: Eukaryota > Viridiplantae > Streptophyta > Pinopsida > Pinales > Pinaceae > Picea > Picea sitchensis. Next base: position 65,771 of record SNQJ01S0058477.1, on the reverse strand, counting down.
AATTGTACTATTGGGGGGCCTTTATATGGGTAACGTGTCCATATCCCAATTCATACATATCACACTCCATCTCTCCCATATTTGCTATCCATTCTTTTGGGTTGGTTGTCATATGTCACCCATAAAGGTTCATGCCTCGTTATCCCATGAGAAGAAGGAGAGCAAAGTCAAGAACCAAGAAATAATAAGAATCATGAGCTCTGCTCACTCACGAAGAGGTCATCACCCCAAGTCCTATGTAATGAATGCATACCTAACAAAAAGGACTTAGAAAATAAAATCAAAAGAACAAAAAGGTTGAATGAATAAAGAAAAAGGAAAATAGGGGTTTGGAAAGACATAGTTTCGAGGAAAGGGAAACTCATTTCCTAAGCGCTCCCTCATACAAAGGAACTCATAAGGATGAATAGCATGAATAACCTTTCATGACTATGCCACCACCCATGAAAGAAACCCCAAACCATATCTTATGCCATTACACATACTCCTTGATGGTTTTCTTGGGAAATACTCATTTTCCTAGGTACTCTCACACCTAATATAGGTTAATAACGATCCTCCCATACCTAAACTTGGAAATTTGTATGAGCTAGTGTGAAGTTTGAAGAGGATACTTAATTTGATCTATATAGTGGCTTTTACATTGACATGTCTCACTTTATATGTTGCATTTGACTTGTGTACATGCCTCCTATTTTAATGGATACATTGGACTACTTAAGCCCCTCTTTGGATGATGAATTTAACATGGCTACCCATTTGATTGATGCCTTGGTCCTTTTGAGGGAGTTGAGGGGTTACTAGCACATTTGATGGAGGTCCTCTCACTACTCAATAGATTTTGTTCCACATATCTTGGAGGACGTTGAGCCTTATGATGACATGTAACTCTTGTTGAGACACCCTAACACCCATGGGGTATGATTTGACAACTTGATGATGGGACGTTGCACTTTACATGATGATATGACACCTTTTGATGAGAAAAAACACATTTTGGGGCATGATTTGACACTTAGTGATGAAATGTTGCAACCCTTAGAGGCAACGTTTCACTTTTGGACCCCCTACACTTCACTTTCTGGTGAGTCGTCCACTTTATGAGGCAACACGTGCGATGTTGAACATACTTCTATGATGGATGAATTGTATTATGAGCATGTTTACTTAATCTTGGAGGCTCCATTGGGGGTCTTAGTGACCTATCCACTCTTGTATCATGGATATTTTATGTTTTGTTTCTTTATCTCTAGAGTTTTTTAGAGACAAAGGAATTATTTTATGTGTTTAGGGATTTTTATGGATAAGAAAGGGTGCTTCATCTCTCATATAAATAAGGGAGGCACTTCTAACTTGTAAATTGTTGTTATTTGTGGAGAATTATCACTACTTGTCTAGTACTTTCTCTCTTACCTAAATCACCATGGATGGCTAGTTAGAGCGACTTGTTCAAGATGATGTCTTATGGATGCATTTACTTATTCTTGGATGTTCATTTTTAGGGTTTTGATGGATGAAATATTTCTTTAGTAAGTGGTCTCACTTTATCTTGTGGATTTTTTTATGAATGAATGTAAGTGTATTTGTACTTCTCTAGTGATGGTTGTGCATTCTCTTGGTTTGTTTTTTAACAAACCCTTTTTTTCAAATATTTTGGAAGGTTACTAGTGGAGTGTTGAGGAAAAGGTATGGAAAACCTTACTCAATAATTTTCAGATCTTTTCAAGATAAGACAAGATAGTTTGGAATGCCACCCAGGGTTTATAGCCTAAAAAACAATCGCTTAATCCACAAGTATTAAGTACAAAGGATCAATGTTGGTTTTTATGTGTTATATATAACAATGCCAAAGAAATAAACTTAAAAAAATTTACATGAATGTGTGTAGAAATTACACAAATGTATACATGGAAATAAAAGAAAAACAATGAACCAGATCATTAAAACACATGTGTGAGACCGAAACAATAATATTATTTTTCATTTATTTCAATATGAGATACAAAAATAGGTTCTCTTTACAAATCCCTGCAAGGGTAGGGACCAAAATCAGATTTAGAAGCCTTCGATGGAAACCATACGAAAAGACTCTGACAATAAGAATAAAATTGAAGCTAAAGATCTGGATCAACTTGCCACAAAATGTTATCACTTGATTCTGCAAGATATTCTTTATCAATCATGAAATTCAACTCATACACAAACAATAATACACAGACTGTCAAAGATAAATCATACACCTTTAAAACAATTTGTTGAAATATTTGATTCAATTTTTTGAATCATGCTGCCTTCAATAAGACCTTGTTGTCATTAAGAGGGTTAAGCCTTCTAGTAAACTCAGAATGAATGAAAGTAAAAAATATCTCACTAGTATAGAGAAAAACTTATGGTTGTACTTCTCCTTCTATTATCTCCCCCTTTGTCTCTTCATCTAATTGATATTTTATTCCTTCTCAATAATTTATGGTTGTTCAACTACCTTTATTTAGTTAAGCCAAATTAGCTTAACTAATTAGTTGAGACAAGAAATAATAGTATATAAAGGTCTACTTAATAATAACTAAATAGGCAAGACCCCTTGTGACTCCCAATTATTTATTTTAATAATCATCAAACATGAAATATAAAACTCATTCATTTGATTTCAAATATATCCTCCTTGTAACTCTCGTTCTCATAATTATGATCGAATATTTTAAATATCAACAAAATATAATATGACCATATCTAAAAGTATCATATCCTTGATGTCTCAAAAAAAACTTCCTAAATATATGATTGTTGTCCAAAACGTCGTCAAAGTAAATATATTGTCTTCAACATAAAAAATAACATTAATCATCATCAAAAACCATATTTACTGTGAGAGGCATTTGGCCTCTTTTCACTGCTGTCTCCTTTTGATATTTTTGTGGCATCCTTTGGCTGGTTGGAACCTTGAGGTTGAAATGCACTGATAACATGAGAAAAATCATCCTTAATATGAAGGGAGGAGGACACATATTTGGAAGACTCTTTGGATGATATGGAGGGAGTGGCTACTTCTTTTCCTTTGTCCTGCACAGGTTTGGGGACATTGGTTTTTAATCTCTTACTAACATGAGATGACTTCACGGGTGAGACAACATGATCAACTTTGGAAATTTGATTCTTTGGTGGTGGTGGAGGGGGTGATGGAAAATAAGCAGTAGGAAAACCATGGTGATGAATAGTAGGTTGGTGGAAAATTTCTTGCCAACCATCGTTGGCAAGACATTATGGTTTCATTGATACTGAGGAGGGACTTAGATACCGGAAAAGTTTTGGTGTGCTTAGAAGGGAGGTATTTCAGGTCAGTGATGGAGGATCCCTTGTCCTATTAGGTTGAAGAACCCACCTTGGAAAATATGGTTCAATTCATGTGGATCAACATCAAAATAGAAAACTGAGGTCTTCTATGACCCCTATGCCAATTTATTCTGCCTCTATTGCCTCTATCATTATTGTCTCTACTGAAGAAACTCATCCTGAAGAAATATTCCAATTAGTTATGAAAACACTTGACAACCATGCATGATCCTTACCTAAATAAAATCAAATGTTATCTCTATCATTCTCAACAAAATCACATGTAATCAATCCATTCATCATACTACTCAAATCAATAATTAATTTCTATTGAATAGGGAATGATAGGGTTATTGGGAAGATGAGGGGTTGATAATGAACAAAAAGTGATAGCATGGACGGGAACCACCAGTGGATATTGTTCAAGCAAACACAGTTGTGACTTTCATATAAAAACAATAGTTCCATTTCCAAATTTCAAACGCCAGTCACTTCCTTTTCCTTGTTATTATTTCTTTTGAAATGACATTCACAATAGTAGAACAGGGAATTGAAATGAATTTGGGAAGATGGTGGGATTGTAAGGAAAATTCATATAATGAACAAGAAATGATATGGACATTGTTCCATTAAATAAAATGACATTTGTTCTTAAAAATTGCATACCCTTAATTTCCAAAAAAAAAACATTTAAAATGTAGGCAATCTCAAAGTTAAAGATGCAACAACTTCCATATCAAACCCAAAGCAGAACTCCAGGAATATCAAACTCAACCAGTTAATTCCTATCTTTTCTTCATTCACATTTGATCGAAAAAAAACACAATTTATATGCACACTTTCCATAATTCCAACTAACAACGACCATGTTAAGATCACTTAGAGAGGACATGGGGAGGACATGGAAAAGAACATGCCATCAAACTTAATCATTTACATCAACCAAATTTAATTGTTGTACAATGGATTGGGTTAGAGACCTTATATTCTATTAGTTGGTCACCCTTTCTTCTTCTAACAATCAAACAACTCCAAGCATCACTTAGCCAAAACAATTATAACCAATTTCTTCCCATTATACAATTTTTTTCTTTTTAATTGCAGAGCTCTTTTCATATGATGGACTATCAACAGAATCATTCCATCAATTAAAATAGATCACATCAAGCGTGCAATGGAGTGTAACGTAAGCCAACAAATTACCAACATACGAGGCTGGTATATACTTTCAGTATTTTCTATGAGTCAGGATGGGTTCGAAACCATGGATTTCCTTTTTTTTATTCACTATACGACCTTCAAAAATGACCAAGACTCATGTAGGTAGTCAGCCAATGAACCAAGGAGTTATGCAAGTAACAAATATCTCTACTGTCGGGTTAACACAACCATTTCAAAACCCAAATTCAAGTCCACAATAGTCACGACAAGGGAGAATGGGGTCTGAACAACCATATGCATGACAGAATTCTGCAAGTGGAGTTTGTAACATGAAACCAAAACCTCCAATAACTTTACAACAAGGTTTGACATAGTCGCTTCCATGGCGGCCGCCAGGTAAGAACCCGAATTTTCATAGATTCAAACTGTAAAATGGCAACTCAAAAGGGTAACAAACCTCTCATGAGTAGAGCAGGAGCTAATAATACTACATTAAAAGAACCCATAACTGACTATCTCTTTTGTTTACCATAAAAACCCTCCAGGATTCAGTCACAGGACGTGGGTGATCACAAAACAAAATTTCCATAATTGTATCAACAACAAGCAACAACAACAACTATTCATCCACTCCAGGTGCAACCATAACCGAATAACTTGAACATGAAAGAGAATTAAAAAAAAATCCAACTTGCAACATTCTAAATGCCAACCAATATCATTTGCACAGACATAGTATACATTCAACCACCATATCGTTCAGAAAGAAAACACTATGCATACAAATTTTAAGAGCCAACAAAAGGATTCTATCCAGAGTGAGGTTACAATGATGAATGGAAGGGTGAGACTCACCATACCTATGAGGAAAGCGTTGATAAACACAAAGACTATCACTATTCTCCCAATGACCGAGTGAAACGAAGGAAAACTAACCAGAGGAACCAAAAATGTGCGACAATGTGAGGATGGTGAGATCGAGGTGGGGTAAGAATGATGTGTAGTAAATGCATGTCTCTTCTCCACCCTCTAATTATTTTCCATCAACCATATCTAGGGTGGATTTCATCCAAACTTCATCATTTGCATTAATCAACCATATTCAAATCCAACATGTCACTTATACTTTGCCAAATTGAAATGAAAACCATCCTATACCATATTTTTATACTAGTTCCATAATATAATATGTCCCATATTTATAACAAGTTCCAATTTGAAAGGATTAATTGACCTCAAAACAATTGCATAAACCATAACTATTGTCCACCAAACATAACCAATACCATAACACAATATACCATGAATTCAATAAGTCATAACCAATGTCTGTGTGAGTAGAAATTTAAATTTTAATCATAGATGTATAACAATCACAACCAAAGTTCTTTTCACTTCCAAACTTTCCTTTGACTTTTAAATTTTCATCCCTTATCATCATTGATTGCATGGGAAAAATTGTTCGAATTCCTATCTTTTTTTCAAACTATAAAATGCTTCATAAAGTTTTCATGTGTGCAATTTAGAGAAGTGTTTATTTTTCACCATGATTTAAACAGGGGGTCCCATCTATTTAGTATATTATTATGTATATGTATATAAATAATAAGGCATTGTAACCCATTTGCAGGCAAGTATATTACGTTGTGCTTCTGGGCATCAACAAACTAGCGACTCTAGAGGGAAATCTCTTTCTAACAGATTCATAACTCAAAATATTTGATTTCACAAACCAGTAGAATTAGATGATAGAAAAAGTGTTGAAAAGAATGGTTATGCAATAGGGGGAAAAATATGGTTTAAGGGAAATAATGAGACGAGATTTCGGGAATAACTTATGGAAAGTGGTATGTATGAGGGGTTTTGGTCATGTATGCATAACATTCGAAAAATACATATAATACTTCTTAAAGTTTCAAGGAGAATGTTTCTAATATGCTCTTTGGATATCATGATGGAGGGAAGAAAGGGATAGCAGAAATAGGGAAGAAGACAAAATCAACTATCCTATAATAGTGTTGAAAGAAAAAAGCAATTTCAGCGATGTCTGAAAGGAGGACATCGTGAAAGCTGTGTGTATCTTATTTTTCGTTGATCAATAATATTTACAGAATGAACTTATTATGGAAAAATGGATCCAAACTTTATTTCTGATAATCACGAAGAAAAAAACAACAGAAATTGAAAATTCAATAAACCAAAGTAAAAAGAAAACAATAAAACAAAAGACTATATGTAGCAGTCATTGTTTTACAAGCGTTTAACCATCAATTTGGTTCCACATAATGTTTCAAGTGGGGACCATTAGTATTGTATGAGAACAACCGCTAGACTTCCAAATGCTTTAGGAGATATGAGTTTGAACCTAGGATAAAAGCGATTTTGAAAGGACCTAGCCATAGTTTTTGGAACTTAGAGTGTCTTCCTCTCTCAGCATGGGATGAGTTTCATAGTAGGACTTTATCATCAATATTAAATTCAACATCTTTCACTCGTCTGTTAAAATACTTTTTCATAGTTGTTTTCTTCTCTTTATGTTCTCCAAGGAAAAATTCATTTGTTCTTCTAGGGATAACAATGCATTTATCCTTTGGGGAACATTGGAAGAATTTAATTATTCAATCTGTAACATCATCTGTAAGGAGGAAATATCCAACTCATTAGGAAGAATATCATCTTGACCATATATGAGTTGAAAGGGAGTATATAATGTTCTTTCCTTGGTGGTTGTGTGATCTTCCCAAAGAGCATAAGTGAGAAGTGTGTGCCACTGGCGAGGTTTATCCTCTATGGTCCTCTTTATGATCCTAACCAGATTCTTGTTACTGGACTCGGATTGCCAATTTCCTTGGAGGTAATAAGCATATGAAGTGAAATGTTTGACCCCTAATTTAACCATAAATTGAGTCAACTTCGTAGAAATTGAGGTCGGGCCATTGTTCGTAATGATCTCTAATGGAATACCAAATCTGGAAAAGATATTAGTTTCTAGGAAAGAAATTACATGCTCATCATGTGCGTGTCTAAGAGGGACAACCTTGGTCCATTTAGTAAAGTAATCATTGGTTTTCAAAATAAAAATATGCCCCGCGGAAGACAGAGGATTGATAGGACCAATAAATTCTAGGCCCCATTTAGAAAAAGGGAAATATGGGAGGACATGTTGTAAAGGAATGGCAGAAAGATGTTCTTTCCCAACAAATTTTTGACACTTATCACAAGATCTTGATAATTTATAGGAATCTCTAAATATCGAAGGCCAATGGTAACCATTTCTTATGATTTTAAAGAAAGTAGATTTAGCATAAAAATGGTGACCAATGTGAATGACAGAAAATGATGATCCATGAATTTCATGTAACAATTTGTGTGCTTCTTCATCATTCACACATCGAAGTAATAAAACATCAACAAACCTTCTAAACAAAAATTATTTTAAAATGATATACCTGGAATATTCGAGGCAAAGTCTCTTTCTCTGGGGAGGATCTAAGTTATCCGGGAATTTTTTATGTTGTAAGTAATACGCCAGATTTCTATACCAAGGATGCTCAGATATAAGAGGATTTTGATTTTCAATATAGAATGGAGTTGAAAGAGGATTATCTTGATCATAAAGTTCTTCACTTAGTTCAGGGTGTTTAGATAAATGAAGGGCTAAGTCTCGTCCCTTGATTTTTTTTGAAGCCAATATGGTTAAATCATGCTCCTGAGTTTTGGCAAGCCAATGTGCAACTTTTCCTGAAAGATAAGTTTGTGAAAGAAGAAACTTGACAGTAGGAAAAGGGACTCTTACCTGCATATGTTTTCCTAAAATAAAGCAACAAATTTTTTTTATAGCCTTAACAAGAGAAAAAACATGTTTTTCAATATAAGAGCACTTGATTTCATCATCTGATAAAATTTGGCTCATGTATGCTACAGGTTTTTCATTGTTTTGTTCATCACTTTGTAAGAGGATAACAGAAATTGCTTCCTCGGTGGCATTGGTATATATCATAAAATATTTCTCAAAATCCGATTTCGCCATAACCGATGCAGAACTGATTGCTTTCTTAATCCTAAGGAAAGCATTTTCGACATCATTTGTCCAAGAAAAAAAATGATCTTACTTCAGAAGATTATGAATTGCCTTAACCATGATAGCAAAATCAGGAACAAACCTATGGACAAAATTGATAATTCCCATGAAAGCTTGGACTTCTTTCTTGGAGGTGGGGACAGGAAGGTTTAGAATCATAGTAATTCTTCTAGGATCAATGCTTATTCCTGAATCAAAAACAATATGACCGAGGAGCTTTCCCTTCGTGACACCAAAAATATATTTGGAAGGATTTAAAGAAATGCCAAATTTTATGCAATGCATGAGAACTTTTCTAAGATGACAAAAATGATCCAACCAATTCTTTGAATAGACAGTCAAATCATCAAGATAAACTTGGATAATTTTACCGATCATATCGTCAAAATCTATCTACATAACTCTTTGAAAAGTGGCGCCTGCATTAGACAAGCCAAAAGGCATGCATTCATAAGAAAATTTTCCCAAGCATGTAGTAAATGTGGTTTTATATCTATCAGTCCTGTTTACCTTGATTTGATTATACCCAGAAAATCCATAAAGGACATCATTTGTGACCCTGCAACCTATTATAAAATCATTTCCATATTAGGGAGAGGAAAATGATCTTTGACATTTTCTCTGTTAAACGCACGGAAATAGACACATGATCTGATATGACTAGTAGTCTTCCAAACAGGAACCAGATTTGAAACCCACTCAGAATACTTAACTGGAAAGATTAAACCAGCTTTCAATAATTTTTCCAACTCTTTCCTAATAGTAGCTTCGAGTCCAAGGTCAATAGCTATTTGTTTTTTCCTAACCGATTTTACCCCTTCCTTGATAGGAATGGCACGTTTTATGAGAGCAGGATCAAAACCACAAATATCCTCATATGACCATGCAAAAAAATATTGAAATTCACGGAGTAGCTCTGTGAATTTTTCCTTTTCTTCATCAGAACATTGGGTACCTAGTTTAACGATCTTTGGAGATTCGGGTGTCCCAAGGTTCAAGGAAATTGTATCACCCACTTTCCTTTTCAAATCCTCTTCCTTATGTGTCTATTTGTTTCCTACATCACTTGACGAAAAT